>JARFJB010002086.1:810000-925000 GCA_036346205.1 Vesta saturnalis
CCGCCACTGTGCAAGTTTGTGAACATTCTTATCGCTTGTTTTATGCCCCTTAATTAATAGACATTATCCCCCCAACATGAAAAAATCTAAGCATTCGTTTATGAGTTATAATGAAAATTTGAGAAAAACAAATTATATTCAACACCCTGTATCTCGGAAACGAAGCCTTCTACGACATATGTTTATAGGAACTTTTCTTTTTAGAAACATGTGTTCTATCTCTTGTTAAAGTTTTTCTACAAAAATGACTACTTTATATATATATATATATATATATATATATATATATTAATATATTAAATGGATGTTGCGGGTAGCCGGTAGTGTAGTAGTCTCAACACGGCTATTAGCTCGACGTTTTGGTAAGATCCCACTTGCCATCTTCAGGATACGTTTAACTTTCGGCTACTACTTCTCGTTACTCGCATTTTGATTTGATTTGTTCTGATAGAGGTTCCGTTTTATATCGGCGGTTACGTGCTTGACTTCGTGTGGTTGGTTCTTTTGTAGCGCCTTCACTTTTGCTTTCTCCACTTTCCCTTCTATTATTTTCTTTCTTTTCTGCTTTGTGTGTCGTCGTATTTGGCTCTGTTATTTTTATGTGTTTACTGATTAGAGTTGGTTTCCATGTTGCTGATGTTCAGTGTGTCAATGTGCATTTCTATTTTAATAGCCTTTCTAATGATCCGAGATTTATAGTGTTCGATGTTGGCTAGCATTGCAGTATTTTCAAACTCCATTTAAATATTTAAACCAGCGAAAAAGATCAACACAATACTCAAAAATCCTAAAGACAAAATAAATCTAGAGGGACAAGGAGTATAACAAATTCCATGTGGCGGATGTTCTTCGGTATATATAAGACAAACCAATAGAAAGATTCATGCAAGGAGAGAAAAACGCATAAATGCTGTCAAAAAAAGCCAAACTACTTCATCGCTAGCACAACATAAAGTAATATCAGACCACAAAGAGGATTTTGAAAATACTACAATGCTAGCCAACATTGAACACTACGTATCTCCGATCATTAGAGAGGCGATTGAAATAGAAAAACACATTGACACGCTGAACACCAGAGATGATGGAATACGGTTACCAGCAACGTGGAAACCAACTCTAATCAATAAACACATAAAAAGTAACACAACCAAATACGACGAGATACAAAACAGAAAAGTAAGAAAACAGTAGAAGGGAAAGCGGAGAATGGAAATGTGCAACAAAAGGACCAATTACACGAAATCGAGTGTGTTCGTGTGTGTAGCAATAGCTATCGTTTTTTAAGTTTTTGAGATGTCGTGTCAGATAGATTAATCACAAACACACCCACGCACGCACACACACCCACGCACGCGCACACGCACACTCACGCTCACGCACCCACACCCACGCACCCACGTACGCATGCACCCACGCATCACGCACCTACGCACACACACACACGCACGCAAACACTCACCCACACACACGCACGCACGCACATGTTAATTTTGAATTTTTTACCAAGTAGAGTTAACTCCTTTAGGTGGGAAAGTTAAAAATTGCCATTGATAGTTCTAACTGTTCCAAATGAGATATCATAATGCTTTATATGAACCCACTTTCAAATTTAAAGGATTATATTTTATAATCACAAACACACACGCGCGTACACACACACACACACACACACACTCACTCACTCACGCTCACACACCCACAACCACGCACGCATGCACCCACGCACCACTCACTCACGCACCTACGCACACACACCCACGCATACACTCACACACACACACCATGCACCCAGGCACCTACGCACACACACACACACACTCACACACGCAAACACGCACACACGCACACGCACACCCACACACACACACACGCACACACGCACTCGCCCACACACACGCACGCACGCACGCACATGTTAATTTTGAATTTTTTTACCAATTAGAGTTAACTCCTTTAGGTGGGAAAGTTAAAAATTGCCATTGATAGTTCTAACTGTTCCAAGTGAGATATCATAATGCTTTATACGAACCCACTTTCAAATTTAAAGGATTATATTTTTTTAATTTTTACAATATTCGACTCCATTTTGACCACGTTCCGGTGATCGGATCAAAAAACTTTAAAAGGCAACGTTTAATATATAGTTGAGCTTAACCCGAAAAAAACTGAAAATGTCAGATATGCGAGTGAGTGAGTAAGGTAATTTTAGACCTCTAAAAAAGTTTTAGCGACTTTTTATGTGAATGTATGGAGTACATTGTGCTTAAAAAGGAAGTAGAAAAGTGTGTATTGTTGGAGAGCGTTGTTAGAGCTTTTGTAGAACCTTTTAGTTCAGGCTGTCGTATGAATTTGAAGATATTTAGGCACACGGGTTAGTTGCTTCGTGCTCTTTACGTTGCTCACGTTGCACCGTAGTTACAGCGATTGGTGCTCTTTTCCAGTAATTATCGCGTTTATTATGATTTCGTGCAGCAACGTAAAGAGTTTGATGCAGAAACTGAAATGAGTTCAGTTGTCAGGAAAAACAGTATAAAAAAAGGCCAAGTGATTATACGGTGATATTAACTCTTACAGTAGGTATACACTACAGTTTTCATGTAAAATTTGTAATGATTTGTTTTAACTAGAAACGAAAAAAGAGGTTTGGATTGGAAAAAGTACGAATCGATACATTCATTGTAGTAGTAGTAGTAATAGTAGGGGGTTCATAACAATGGACTGGTGTTGTAATATTATAGCTTAACAGAAGCTCATTCATCTGTAAAGATTAAATATGTTTATATAAGTACGTTTTGATTATATTTACTGTACCTTTTTAATAATTTTTTCATCTAAGTCTGGTGTTCTCGACAAAATTTTTGCAGAAGTTTTGCATGCAACTGACACTTCCTTATAAGTTAAAGTGCAAGCATAATTTTCATAATCTGTTGCAACAATGACAAGAGTGCTTGGCAGAAGTTCGTTTGGTAAACTCAAATACAATATGCCAGAGTTATTTGAATTACTAACAAGATCACTTGTTAAATATCTATATCGGGATTTGTTGACCTCATCAATTTCGATGTGATGATAGTGTTGTGGTTTAGATATGTTCTCAATTATGGAATACTGATGACATGGATATGGTGTTGTTGATTTTTGAATAGTGTGCCATAACCCTAAGAACTGGAAAAACTGTGAAACTATTGAGTAACATTTTTAAGCTTACTTTATTAATGTCAAAGTTGTTGATAGGTTTCACTTTAGGGCATTTTCCTATAATCGTGTAATCACCTTGGCACAAATGAAGTATCCAACAAAATATTATTACAAGTGATCTAGTCATAATGATTAGTTTATATATACTGAAATTTAATGTTATGTCAAGGTTTATCTAGCAAATGATTAGCAACTACTTGTTTTTGTAATAAACATTATTTATAGTTTTTGACTTTTTTGGATGACTTGGATAACATTTATTATTACTTTAAAACAAACACATTTAGAATCAACAGATTATCCATAGTGTATTTTACTTATAATGCTCTATAAGAATACAGAATAAACATTTGAGGCAACCGCCTCGAAAACCTTCGCACTTTGGATTATTGAGTCTATTCAATATAAAGCGAGTAAATATGTAGTAAAGATATAAAATACGGCGGATGTACAGTATTTGTTGCCTCTAGCATAGATGGCTTTGAAATATTTGGCCCCCAGTAACCGCACTTGTTTTGTTACTTTATTGACAAACAAACTGCCAAATTTGGTTAGTCGAGCTTTAATAGTGTCAAAGTTGTACAAGTTGAAAGTAGTGGTTGCACGAAGGTTTTGGGAAATGCAAAAAAGTGAGCTTCATGCTATCATCAAATACCTACAAAAGAAATTCATACAGATATGGTTGGCGTGCTTGGAGATTCTGCTCCTTCCTGTCAAGTTGTAAAATTGGTCTCAAGCGTTCAAATGTGGCAGAACAACCTGCGAACATGCAAAAGGTGCTGGTCGGCCATTGATCTTGTGAATGACATGATCAGAGAAGACCGTCGAATGACAACAAGGCGTGTAGCGGAGATAACAGACTTTTCAAATGGTACCATTGGTTAGGGCTTCACAAGGTGTCAGCAAGATGGGTACCCCGAATGTTGACTCTCGAACAAAAGCGTTTGAGAGTCATTTTTTCAATAGCCAATTTAGCCTTGTTTAACGGTAATCCTAAATGTTTTCTCTGTTACGGTTGATGAAACTTGGGTTCATCACTTCGACCCGGAGTGCAAACAACAAAGTGTGGAGTGGCGTCATCCAGGATCTCCCCCTCCACACAGATTTCGTGAACAGGATTCAGCGGGCAAGGTAATGGCTACAGTTTTTGAGATGCCGAAGAAGTTTTACTGGTAGATTTTTTGGAACGTGTCACTGGTCAATATTATGCACTATTAGTTACAAAACTTCGTTATTGCATTAATGAAGAAAGAAGAGGAAAACTGTCACGCGGAATTCTATTTCATCAAAACAACGCCCCAGTTCATAACAGCCTTATTTCTATGAATGCAATTCATGACGCTGGGTTTGAAGTTATGGAGCATCCACCCTACTCCCCTGACTTAGCTCCCAGTGATTTTTATTTATTTCTAAAGCTAAAAAAGAGTCTTCGTGGAACAAAACTTGAAAGCGATGACGCAGTTATGGACTTCTTGTGTGATCAAAACTCCGAATTTTTCAAGAAAGGTGTTGCTATGCTTGAACATAGGTGAAATAAGTGTCTTAACGTTCAAGGGGATTATGTTGGAAAATAATGTTGTATTCTATGTTAGCGACATTAAATACTGTACATCCCTCGTACTTCCATAGATATATTAAATATTAATTATAAGTGGTTTTCATAAATAGGAATGTTTCTTCAAACCTGTTTGTACATTCTGTTAACATTTAGACACAATGATAGATACCAACAGTGCCAGTACAAACAGCCGCTAAAAGTGTTGCATGACTAGTATTTATTGAGAACGGCTACACTTACTACCAAAATTCATTGGAATCCAGATATTTAGGCACTAAACACTTTTGTTAAGTTTGAATTCAATTGATTCTTAATTTTGAGTTATTGCAAGTGAAAGATGGTCAGATTTACCCGACTCCTTACACCGTAAATGTCAAAATGTCTGAAGCCTATTTAGGTAAATTATATATATATATATATATATATATATATATATATATTATATAGTGGTGTGTATTTATGTGTCGTTGAAATATCTACAAACACACACACACACACACACACAAAACACACACACACACACACACACACACACACACACACACACACACACACACACACACACACACACACACACACACACACACACACACACACACACACACACACACACACACACACACACACACACACACACACACACACACACACACACACACACACACACACACACACACACACACACACACACACACACACACACACACACACACACACACACACACACACACACACACACACACACACACACACACACACACACACACACACCCACACCCACACCCACACCCACACCCACACACACACCACACCCACACACACACACACACACACACACACACACACACACACACGCACACTCACTGTAAGGGGTTCAAATGGTATTAGAACACTGAACACGTAAATATACGCAAAGACCAACTAGCTCGTCGCTAGAGCCGTTAGTTATACTATAGTAGCGCCGAGGAGAGGTGTCTCATGGCAGACTCGAGAATGGGGATATAATTATTACTGTGAAATGCATCTGTTTCCCTTTATTTTAGTGCGAAGTTCCCACTTAAAGAAAAAGACGGGTTATAATATACATCTGCTATATATTTTAGACGCAGGACTTAAAAATGTATGTCGATTCTAAAAGTCAAAGTGCATGACGTTATCGGATGTCTTCTTGGCTATTTAACCTCAAATTATTCTTCGTATTTCGTTTCGTATAATCGCATCGTGTTTTGTAGTTATAATAATTTATCTTTCGCTTCGTAATCTATTAGTTTCCATTGCATTTGTAAACAACAGTTTTTTTCAAGACTATTATTATTAATATTCCCTATTACGATGTAAGTTTATAATGCAAAATGTACCTATTTCCAATTGATTGAATGCATTTACTTATTTTGCAGCAAATTAATGATGTCATTAAAAGGTAAATCTTCGAAAAGCCAAACTCAAGTAATGTTAATGAGTACACTGCATTCGATAACCAAATTACAGTCTTGACTCTTTTGACGCAGTGAGATCTGTCGGCTAAAAACGATCCTCCGCAATTAACCAAACTTTTCGCACTTCATTCGGGCACTGCCTACAGCTAGCTAATTTGTTTCTTATTGATATAATTAATTTGTAAAACAGATCCAAAACGAAATTTTGTTGACACGGTCTCGGTTCTGATAATCGTTTACAGTTGTACAATATATTTTTATCATATGACTATCCACACTCGGTAGACTTTACATGCCAGAATAAGTGCGAACAGACCTTAAACGAAGTTCGACTTTATTTATACGAGTGGATGGGGATTTTTAAGACCTTTAGGATGCTAAATCCCGAGATATTCAAACAATAATTTTATTTAAATTTGACAGCGCGGCATAAATTTGAAAATAACCTAAAAATAGTGACGATGTTTTGTTGGTATTCAAAATTACTAACTATATAAACCAATAACGACATACGTTTTTAAAATCTTAAACCATGCTTTACTAAAAGATGAGGCATAAGATAGCTCTCGCTGGCCCGACTAGAATAATTTTAGTTACGTTAAGCGGTAAGTCAAATCGTGGAATGTTCTGTACGACTCCCTGTATAAAATCTGGTAAAAGTGAATCACTGGTACAAAACAGGAAAAAATGCGTGAACCTACCTTCCGCAGCCTCGTCCCGGTTTCACGCTTCGGTAGCTAGTCCCTTACGTCGCATCTGTAACGTAATGATCCACAAACACCAAGTATAACTCACTTTACGGCTCTTTTAAAAATAAACTACTCCAAAACTCAAAACAAATCTCGGGCACGGAGAGCGTAGTGAGCAGGAGCTCCATCTTGTTGAAACCAACTGTCATCAAGAATGTTCAGTCTTTGAAGCTGTGGAATGAACCATTCCTGCAACATTTCCAAGTAAGAATGTTGATTGACAGTACCGTCAAAAAATACGGCCCTATCAGATGCCTACTGGACATTGCTGCCCAGATCATAACATGTGGTGGATTATTCTCTAACTCTTCATAATAATATGGATTTTCTTTGCTCCAGAAGAAAATACCCCTATTCCGAGAAGATCGGTAAATTGCACATTCGTCTGAGAAGAAAACTTTGCCTCGCTGCGGGAGTGTCACAAACACATCGAGTAATCTTGAGCAAGCTTCATGTCTTCGCCGAATGTCCTCATCACTCAACTCGTTTACGAATGTTGGCTTAAAACATTTTAATTCCAGATCTTTTTTCATGTGTGTCAGCATAGTCGTTTTTGGAATTCCAAGTTCAGAAGATCTTTTTCGCAATGATTTCTTGGGAGATCTGCTCATAGAATCCGCCACTGCTGCACAAGTTTCTTGTCGTGTTGATGGTCGACCTGTAGTCCCGTTGTGCGTTGTGAACAGTTTCTGTTCCATCGCAGTATCGTTCTCTTGGGTGGCGCTTCTTTATTGAATCGTGCCGCAACGTAGAAAAAATGTAATCGGGGATAATATACACCTAGTGTTATGATTATCATCGATTATTAATCATAACACGTGATATATTTGGTTAGAGAATATAATGAACGTTAATAGAAAATATATATTTTTAAAGTCTACAATTTTAGACGATTTGTCACTTTGACAGTAAACTATTTTATTCATTAAAATCATGTGACAGTCAACATGCGGTGATAAAATTAACACCGATTTGATAGCCTATTCTGCGATTTTGTTTTTGTATTTTAACCAATGTAAGTAATCAAAACTGTACCATCTGACATGTGAATTATACTCTCAGTTAGATATCTAAATAATTGTGTTTTAAACGAATGTTTCAATAAATAAACAGATCAATCTAAACGGACATTATAGTCGGAAATACATACCTTTCGTATGCAACAAATCCATTAACTTTTAATGAAACAACGTTTATATTCTTTAAATAGAAATTTTTGAAATAAGGCACTGAACTTAAACGTTGCGTGACCGCTGCCCCAGGTCTTTTTCTCGTCGAGACGATCGGATTAAGTATCTAAATGGAACACGCTTTCTACCTGCCAATTTCGTTCTAGAAATAAAGGTCAAACCCGCCTGTGTGGTGCTTGGTGGATTGAGTAGCCTAGTATCCATCAAATAACAATTATTATATAATAACCTTCAGTAATTAACTTTTGCTATCGACAACAATTCAATATATATATATATATATATATATATATATATATATATATATATATATATATATATATATATATATATACAATGTAGAAGTAGAGTTTTAATAATAATACAATAAAAATAAGAAAAATACACATACAGCAAACAAACAAGTTAACAACAGCACATTTAAATGGATCCATTAGAGAATAACAAAAAAATGTAGAAATTCACAGCTTGTCGATATAATTTTTCGCAATGGGGCGCAAAATGTAATTTTAGCGTAGTTTAATAGACGACTAATTATGGTGCAACGCAAAATTAATTTATTCATAAATTCGCGGCTGTGAAGTAGTATATATATATATATATATATATATATATATATATATATGCATGGTGGGATTAAGAATGGGTGTGATCAGTATAGGATTGGAAGGAACGAAGTTAGGGTTCTGAGGGGGAAGATACTACCCCAGCATTCGCTTAAATAGCCGCTACACGTGTATGAGTCAAACCCCCTGAAAAAACCTCATGCCGTGTAGACGGTAATGAGAATCAAAGCCATTACCCTCCGAATGCTAAGCAGGTCGTGTAACCACAACTATACCAGCTCCGTCCGTCGGCAGCGGAAATTGCGGTTTTATACTATTTTATACTGGTGGTAGTCGTCGTTGATTTCTTTTCTCCATGGAAAGTGGGCGATCAATGGTTTCTTCGGCTTCTTCTTCTGGAACCGGAACCCGTTGTCGGACGGTGGCGATTCTTCTGCAGAAACGGGCATTGTTGCTGTTGGAAGGGGTGTAGCAGAAATCTATTCTTCCAGTTTCTTGAGTTCTCTCTTCTTTTTCCTCTTGCTCTTCTTAGGGTTGTCTTCCACGAAGGAGGGCGATGGCACGAACTCGTCGGTTAGCACGAAAGCATGGCGTAGAAGGAAAAACTCGAGCTCATAACAACTCCGAAGAGCGTACGGGTGTCGTTGCTGGCACGGTGGCTCTCTTCCTGGTTTCGTGAAAACGACGCAAGTAGCAGAACGTAGCGCACGGCTGGACTTTTAACACAGTACAGTTACAATGTTAAAACGCGATGTTCGCTGATCTGCTTGCAGGCAGCGGAAATCGCGGTTTTATACCAACTCAGTGATGGGAGTCCGTGGCTACCGACGTGACATGGATCTCGTTGATTGGTTTTCTCAGGGGCGTTCCGTGGATAGTGGAGCTCTGTTGCAGAAAGCTTTTGACGGTTTCTATTTGCAAATAGAGGGAATAAAAAAATTAATTATTATTTCTAGTTTGTACAATTAAAAAAAGGTCGTGTCTTGTACCACCAGAAAATTATAAGTTCAATCTTTCTAAAGATGGAAATAAAAAGGAAAAATAGAATCTACCGTAACCTAGCATCCCCTCAACGGATTGTACAGTACCGTAGCATGGATTCTTGGTTACCGTAGATTTAAATTTTACTTCCATATTTTTTTACAGATTGAGGTTATAATTTGTCAAATTTTGCGTGGTTAAAAAGATTAATCCTGAAATAATTAATTTAAGTTTTGTACAGCAACGATTTCAATTCTTTACATAGTGTTTAATTTACCAAAAATTCCATCTAATCTTCACTAAAATAAAGTAAGATTCCGTAATTAACTTTCAAATACATTTATGTAACTGCTATAATAGGTTTATCTTTTGAATTTCACAAATTTAATTGACCACCTAATCAATTTTTTTAAACTATTATTACTGAAGATAACTGTAATTGCCATTAAACGTATAAAGGAGGGGGCACGTTTTAAATGTAAAATACCTTTCGGTCAGAATTTAACCAAATTTTATATGTTCTAGAACTTGACCAATTGATCAAATGTCTTCATTACCCAAAAGCTCAAAGCTCAACAGTTTTTGATATATAGGGTCTGCAATATCACTATTTGATACTTTCAATATATCATAAAATGGACATTTTTGCCAATATTAATGCAAAACTTAGTGAAATGTTATTTTTTTGTGCTACTGGTTACAACCTTTTCTTTACTTTCATTATTTTTGTACATACACCTGATATACAGGGTGAGACCAAATATATGTATCTGAAAAGAATTATACGGTGGTATTGTTTTGATATTTTGGTGAATGGAAGTTAACATATATATATATATATATATATATATATATATATATATATATATATATGTCCATTTAAATTATTATTACAAGTTAAGTCCCTAGACGTCCGTTATACAGAGTGTTTCATTTCTTTAATAGATTTAATTGAGTATTATTATACTTCCTAGTTAATTTTCTGATAACTTAATTGAAATGTCTATATTAAAATAAACTATTTGCTAACTGTATATACCTACATAATAGTCACGATGTGTTTATACTGATACTGGGTGTCCAAGTACAAAGGACCAAAGCGATATCTTAAACTTCATATAGGTACGGAAAAACCGTTAACATAAAAATCCCTTGCAATTGGATGTCGTTGCGAAATACAAAGCTTTTGGAGATTGACAGATAGAAAGGTTAGATGTGCTTCATTTATTATGCTCACTATTTTCTAATAAAGTTATATTTAGTATTTACTTATTCGTTTAAACCAAAACCGTAATGTGGTATTGCGCTTTTTCTTCTACTTTTATTAGTACAACTAGATTTTTTTCTGATTTTGCACTTTTCTTTCCGTTTTTCATACTACAATTATTATGTTTTTCTATTCCCAAACTTATAAAATAACAACAATATAGTAGGTGACTATGAAACGTCAAAAATTAATCCACTAATTAAGTGATATTGTTGATGCTTAGTTGCAAATCTACTTTTTCAATTAAAATCGTTGAAGAGTTTATGTGAAAAATGAATCGAATTCCATGTTTTGCTTGTGGAAATGCTTTAGTTACTATGGTTATGGTGAAAATAAGTGGTGAGGTAAATGCAAGAAAGTAGGTAATTGTGATTTCACGTCGCCGCGAAGCAAATCTACCAGAGCGGGTCATAATAGAAGAAACTCGAATCTGCAATGTCTGCAATATTTCTATTGTAAGGGAAATTCAAGCAATAGACAATAATCCAAATTGTTTGCGATTAAATATGCTACAAAGGTCAACTCACTTATGCTGCATTTGTAACGATGGGAATGATATACATAAAATATCCATGAAAGGTAGAATTAATATTTTTGTTGAGAAAATACGTACTGCTGTAATATTCATTTGGATGAGAATGGTAATCTGTTTGAGTTTCTGCTCCCTGGGTTACGATATGTAAATCGGCCATTATTAGCAGGTAATGAGATTTATATTTTTTACAAGCATTACGTAAGGAAATTAAGAAGAAAAGCTACCACACGGCTTACGAAGACGAAAATAACTTCACAGATTTTCAATTTAAAGCAGTTTGTCCTATAACCAAAGATCAATTTAATACCCTTTTCAACTTTTGTGACCCCGTTAGAATAGGAAATTCTTTGAGATGTGTAAGTAAAAAAGATCTCTTAGCATTCCTGTGCAAGTTACGACAAGGTCTTAGTGATAGTTTTTTAACGGTTATTTTGAATTATTCCACAAGACAACAAGCCAGTTTAGCTATATCTCTAGTTAGACAATATCTTTCTGCAAGATTTGTACCACAAAATATTGGATTTACTGCTACAACAAGAGACAGCTACATCAAAAATCATGTAACTCCTTTTGCAAATCGTCTATATAATCAAAACCTGGATCGGCCTCAAGTTATAGTGTATAATGACTGTACTTATCTAGAAATAGAGAAAAGTTCTTGTTTTAAAGTGTTGCGACAGTCCTACTGTACTTATAAGGGTAAACATCTTATCAAGCCATCTCTGCTTGTTGCCCCGAGCGGATTTATTCTAGACATTCAAGGGCCATATTTTTCAAATTCTGAAAACAACGATGCTAACATACTTATAAGTGAATTTAATAGAGATGTGAATTGAATGCGTGAATGGTTTAATGAAGGAGATATTTTCATTCTCGACCGCGGGTACTTGGATGCTATTCCAGCTTTAAATAGATTAGTTATTAATTTTAAAATGCCAGCCTTTTTGCCCTGAGGTCAGCTACAGTTATCCACAGAAGAGGCTAATGATAGTCGTCTCGTTACGAAAACCAGGTGGATCGTAGAAGCACGCAATGGGCACAATTTTTAAATTTTTTAGCTTTAAGATAAAAACACCCCACATTTGTAATATTGCTGATTTTCTTAAAATTGCTGGAGCAATTATAAATAAATATTTTCCACCCATTTTAATGCAAGATGCTACTATTGAGCTAGCTGAAAATATTCTTCAAAAAGTTCAAGAGCCAAATGTTGTTCAAGCCAGAGTTGAGGAGGAAAACTTACGCGCTAGAAGGGGCAGATGGGTTGATTTAAATGAAATTGTCGTTCCCTCATTTCCACGTTTGTCACATTACTATCTTAAAGAGTTAACTAAGTATTTTTCAATTAAAGCTTGCTCTTTCTTATATACAGGACAATGAAATAGAGGACCGCCAGGTTCAATTTGATGAAAACTACGAACCCGGTTTTATACGGGTAAGGATATATTCTCGCCTCAGAAATGCTACTCGTTACCAGTTGTGGATTGCATTTGTGCCGAATAATGAGTAAGAAGAACCTAACCCAATATTAGGTACTTACTGCACCTGCAAAACTGGTGCCAGAACTTTAGGTACTTGTTCTCAAGTGGCAGCTGTACTATGGTTTTTAGGATACGCTAGGTATCAAGAGCTAATCAAATATCCTTCTACAAATGTTTTAAATCATATACTAAATGTAAATAATGTGGAGGTGATAGACATTTAACATTTGATTATGCAACTTTTTGATTTCTACGACAATGGTTATATCAAGAGCAAAAATTATTTACTGTTTTCTGCCTCATCAGTTCAGTTAACTGATATCTTATTAAGCTTAGATATTTTTAATATATTAAAATACGTTCATTAACGTTTCTACATAAACATTTCTTATTTCCAATGACTGTACAAAGCGGTAGTGATGATGGAGGTAGACCTGCGAAACCGGTCTGTCGATGGTGTGAACAGTGAAGAGTATCTTAAAGAATTTTCTTTTCTTAGTTTTGCAAAATAAAGATGAACTTCGACAAGCGCCTTCTTTATCAAAAGAATCTACTAAAAACTTTATTAGAAAATAGTGAGCATAATAAATGAAGCACATCTAACCTTTCTATCTGTCAATCAGTATCAGTATCAGTATAAACATATCGTGACTATTATGTAGATATATACAGTTAGCAAATAGTTTATTTTAATGTAGACATTTCAATTAAGTTATCAGAAAATGAACTAGGAAGTATAATAATACTCAATTAAATCTATTAAAGAAATGAAACACTCTGTATAACGGACGTCTAGGGGACTTAACTTGCAATAATAATTTAAATGGACATATATATGTGTTAACTTCCATTCACCAAAACAATACCACCGTATATATCAGGTGTATGTACAAAAATAATGAAAGTAAAGAAAAGGTTGTAACCAGTAGCACAAAAAAATAACATTCCACTGTTTTATATTGGCAAAAATGTCCATTTTATGTTATATTGAAAGTATCAAATAGTGATATTGCAGACCCTGTATATCAAAAACTGTTGAGCTCTCGGGCAATGAAGACATTTGGTCAAGTTCTAGAACATATCAAAATTTGGTTAAATTCTGACCAAAAGGTATATTACATTTGAAACGTGCCCCCTCCTTTGTATAAAACACACAATTTCAAATTCAAAAGATAAATATCCTGATCTCCATTGTATTAAGAAGGTTCAAAATAGGGCCGGTAGAACTATTTACAAACTGTCAAGTGGATTCTGTTGTTATTGTAAAGCACTAAAACCCCGCTAAAGAAACAACGCTACATATTTAAATTATAATTATGTATATTTTCTTCATTTATTTTTATCAAAATTAAATTTTATGTAACTGCTTTATTAAGAACGGTACAATGTAAAAAAAACCAAATGCAAAAAATTAAGTGTTATAAATATTAATACAAAGCGGTTTACAAAAATGCAGCATAAAAATTAACATAAATCTATCCTTTAAGACTGCTCATTCCAGCTCGCATAATTTCATCAACAAGTAATAAATTGCTAGCTATAACGGAGCAGGAATGAATGATTTGTTTCTTCACAATATAATTATCGTAAATTCCTGCATCTTTGGGATTAATAGCTTCACCAGAAGTCAAATCTAAACCAACAGGTTCAGGGTTTAAATGTGATTCCTCTTGTAATTTCACAATCGTATCTTGAGCATCAAATCCTGAATTAACAGCTAACACTTTTGGTATAATCAGCAAAGCCTCTGCATAAGCTGCAATACCTAAACGAGATTTTCCCTTAATTGTTTCTTTATATTTCATTAATTCTTTATAAGCAGTCACTTCAAATGCACCTGCACCAGGAATGACTGCCTTATCCTCAATTGCATTATTAATTGCACGCAAACCATCCCTTATTGCATCTTTAATCTGCATTAAAGTATGTTTATTAGGAGCTTTCATTAAAATAGTAACAGATAAAGGAACTTTACATTCTTCAATAAACGTGAACTTATTCTCTCCCAAGATATGTTCGTAAACAAGTCCAGCAAAACCTAAATGAGACTCGTGTAAATCTTCCAAGTGATTCATAGCAACTCCCCACATGCCAGTGCAAGACGTTCCATATTACGCCGCTTGGCACGACGTAAAGCAATAATACCCTCCTTTGCTAACATATCAAGACTCATTGGATCAATACCTTTTTGATTTATAACAACAAATGATTTATCTGTTCCATCACAAAGTTTCTTTTTAAGTGCGATCACTTTTTACACGTTCCTCAATAAACGCACGTTCGGCAGTGACAAGTTTTTCACGCTCTGCTGCTGTTTTATAGAAAAATCCTGAATTAATTTCGCTTTTTTCATATTCCATACTAATATTGCAGGTTAAGATATATGCATTAGTTAAACGTTTCGGCATATCAGGATGACGAGAACCGTGATCAAGTACAAGTCCTTTTATGAGTTGAGTGTCGGTTGCAGTTTTATGTTGCATTTCCATCAGTTCTACCATATGTAAATCAACTGGTTTATCATCATTACGTATAGACAAAATAGCATCAACACAAATTTCAGTTAAACAGTCTGCTAGCTCTGGGTGCACTTTAGTTCTCAAACTAGTACGGGCCACATCAAGAAGATGTTCTCGTTTTATTTCAATCGGTAGCTTTAAACTATCAAGAATTTCAATAGTTTTAAAACGAGCTTTATCAAAACCTTCTGTTAAAACACGCGGATGTAAACCTTCGGCTATGTATATATCAGCTTGTTTTAATAACTCTCCAATCACTAAAACGGTGGATGTGGTACCATCACCTGTCATATCATCTTGAGCTGTAGAAGCTCTTGCGATTAAAGAAGCAGTTGGATGTTGTATCTGCATTTCATGTAGCAAAACATTTCCATCTTTGGTTATTTTAATATCACCCGCACCGGATACTAACCTAAAAAAGTGAGGTTAGGTTAACGTTAACAATGAACATTTTAATAAATTTGATCACGTGCAAAACTTTTAAGTTTGTTTTTTCACTACACTCGTGTAATTTGATAAAAATGAATGAAGTATAATATAATTAGGATGAAAATAAGTGATAAAAGTTATCATGTGCTCACATTTTCACAGTTCCTTTTGGACCCAAGTTTGATTTCATTACATCTTGGATTCCTTTCGCTGCGGAAATATTTACAGCTAAAGCCTGAGCAGCCCTAGCAACTTCTGCTTTGGGATTTAATAAACTTATCGCTGCCATTCTTTAATTAATTAATAAAAAATGAGCCGTGAAACTGATACTGTCAAAATCAAAAAATGGAGGATGACTCGTTTAGAAAATCAACGTTGTCACGTCACGAAGTTCTCAAATTAATGCAGGATTGCAATTTTTGTCAAATTCCATAAAACAGCATTACAGTGAGTGTTATAAAATGCAAATATGCTACACAACACAACTAATAACAACACAACAAATCAATTAATAACTCGTTGTCGAATATCTTAAGCCACGGCTTACGAGATATTGAAAAATGTCATTGTAATAGTTATTTAAGTGTATTATTGAAGGCTGTCACATGTGGATGAATTTGGCATAGAATTTTTTTTTATTAGTATATATTTTTTGTATTGAAGTATTTATTTACAATCTACCAATTGAAAGAGGTAATCAGTAATTAGTAGCTAAATGACTTGTGGGATCTTGCCTACAATAGCAATTTCCCTTTACAGTATTCCTAGAATAGCTAGGCATTCCTAGCTATTAACTATATTAACCTAAAACTAAGTTCACAATATCAATATTGTTATATGAAAGTGTTCAAGATTAAACTATGCAAATTTGTTGGGTAGGTCCGTGGGTTCAAATCTTTTTAATGACCTTATAGTGTGTTATTTTCCAATAATGCACCTATTTTTAAACACATTAGAAGCGATATAATTCCCTAGGGCATTATGAAAAACAGAATGCATAGTTACGAAACCAAGGTGACTGAACAAACTCGATTATATTTTTTGCTAAAATAAAAGCTAAACCCACTTTGTTTATTACTAAAAATACGCATGTCTCGGTCAACGTACATCGCTCGGTCCAGAGGCCCTCAGGAAGTACGCTGTTGACCTCGGGGCATTACTATATCCGTAACACCATCGATACCTTAATTACTATTTTGCACGATTAAGCTTTTTCGTTTACTTACCATATCTGTTTCCAAGGCAGTAGGATATGTTTACTGGTTGCGAGGCCCAACTCGTCGGTAAATATTTTACTTACAGACGTGTTTTACTTACCAACGTAAAATTATATATACTACTATATTTCACAACAATAAGAAAAAAAAAATTGGATATTTCTATTTAAAACGTCACTTTTGACTTTTCGTTTATTAAGTGAAATTAAATAATTTCAATTGTGGTACATTTAATACAATCGTGCAAAATACAGTATGAGCATCATGAACATTAAGGGTTGTACCGGTCTCCGGCCAAATTGGACAAACATGGCCGTCGACCGGTAAACGTCCTTACTGTTCTTGGTACTCAATGTACTCTAACCTCCTCACTTCTCTATTATTATTTATTAAGTTACTAGCTAATTCGTTTGAATCGCGATAGGTGGCACTCACATTTGTAATTAATTCGCTGACTGAATTTATTTGAAGATCACGTCTTATCACCTCATTAGGCCCGTACCAGGGTGTCAATAATTGTTCTTAACATTTTTGCCTAAAATTGTCTGATTATATCGATTGTGGAGCTAGCTGCACCGCTCCAGAGTTGTAAGCCGTATGTCCAACGGGTTTCAATATTGCTTTGTACAGTAAATTTGATTGGTTGTCGATAGCGTTGATCTTCGACTTAATAACTAGTACATGGATCTGTATTTCAACCGCAGTTGTTTTCTTTTACCCCAGACGTGTTGTTTCCACGTGAGACGTCGATCGAGAATTTCGGGATAGGAATGATGGTGGCAATCATCCACTGCTCATGAAAGTACCCTAATATGAGTATTACGTTGAAGATTTTGATAAGGAGAATAATACCTTTTTCTGGTAACTCTTTCAGGACCTTAGTTGTTATCAGATCATAGCCTGGTGTTTTGTTGCCTTTTAAATTTTGAATTGCTGATCTAACTTCCTTTTTACTCAAGGTTTGCATGGAGGGCTCATTTGAAATGGTGCCGTCAGAGTTTGGTGGATTCCTTTTCTTTTTCTAGGTGGCTGGCAAATACGGAGGCTTTATCTGAAATAGTTCTTGCCCAAGTTCCATCTGCATTGCGGAGAGGTGGAATGTGCTATAGTATAGTATAGATCTTTTTTTCATTTTCTTAGTGACTTTCCATATTAAATACCTATCATATTGTAGAATTTTAAATAAATGTCAGCTTTCCGTGAATATAAACGAATGGATTGCTTTTGGGAATCAAATTTTATTATTGTTGTGAAGAGTTGAAAAACGTAACATTATGTTTTTACCAAGAAACTACTTTGTAAGAGTTGTCGTTACCCAAGTTTATCGTATTGAATGTTTTGGATCACGCAAAGCGGATAGTTCGATTATAGATAGAGTTTGTTATTTCAAATCTAGATATAGGGTTTTAGTGTGGCAAAAGTTTGTTTCCTAGTGAGTAATGAATAGTTTGCATTTTAATATTGAACATTTTTATTAGTAATAGTAAAAGATGTGATCGTTGGGGGTTAAAGGGGTTTGTTTTTGATTCTTCTATGTATAAGACTGTTGAGAGAGTTGGTTGAAAGAGTGTTTTGTGGGATGGCAATGTAGTCAGTGCGGCATAATATACCTACGGAGCACTCGATACCTTTCTGAAGATATCGTGGGGAGTAAGCCCTTTCACTACGTGTGGATTATAGATAGAATTCAATCACCCCGGGAGATTTTTTATCGGTGTTTCGTCGATTATTAGTAACATTCTCGTTTCCATTGAGAAGGGAAAGTGTTAATTTTATCGCGTTCCTATCTTTTTTCGATTAACTTTATGCTTTAAGCGGGTTGATTTATGTAACGTTTTTGGAATTGTATTTATGGAAGATTTCGCACTGAACTGTTGTTATTCACCGCAGCCGTTTGAAGATAGGCAACAAATTGCTTGTGTCCAAACTCGCTATCCAATATCGAGGCGCCTTCACTCTGCCTTCGGTGATTGAAACGGTGATTTTTGACGTAACTAAATTAATGTTAAAAATTACTTGATTTTGCGTTTTGAACTCGTTAACTTTAACCAATTATTTTTTTTAATATTGAAATTTAAGCAAGAAAGTTTACTTATCATTTCCTAGCGCAACTGGATTTATTTATTTTTCTTTAAATTGATAATATTTATTGATAATTTTTTTCTTATTATAGCAATATATAATATTAATGAACTTTAGGTGTATTATTTCATTATCGGATGTAACGTTATATTTAATTTCGCCCCATTTCACAGTACAACCTTTATTTACAATTCACATAATTTAGTAGTCAACAATAACTTTGATTATTTTCTTTTTTGTTGTGTGATGAATGGTAATTTTTGAAATTATACTGCCTTGTAGTGACGCTGTTTCTCTTGTTTACGATTTTGACGAAAACTTTTAAGATGGATTAGTTAATGTGAGTTTAGGCTATATTTTTATCTAAGATTAAAATTTTTTAATATAGAAATTCTTTGATCAAGTTAATGACAAGTAAAATTTGAGTGATTAGGATTAATGACGGTTGATCTCACTGCACGCTCAGATTATTTTCTTTTGATTTCGTGCAAAGATTTTGAAGCTTTTATATACAGCACCATTCCAGGAGCCCGACTGCTGATTTACCTAGTTAATGTTACAGAACGTAAGCAAGTTTTTGTTTGTTTTGAACATTCCTGTGGAATACTAGAGTTTATTTGTGTGCCAATTATACCAATATTTTCGATTATAATCAAACTGGCGCCATTTGATTTAGGACTTTCTCTAATTGATTTATGTAATTCTACTCACTCTATACGAAAAGCAACACCACACCCACCTCCGACCACTGAGCTATCGGCATCTTTCAGTTGTCTGTTACATCAATCGTACTACCATTTTCACACTAACAAGACAGCTAACGATGAGATGTTTTAACACGTGAGCGCAAACGCGTTTAAAAAGTCGAGATCGTTGATCGCGCTTTAATATTCGGATTGGTGACAATATTCTTCAGACCCGCTATCTTTAATTTTCCTGTTTTTCAAAGTGAAAACTTGATATCGACCAGGCTGCCGTCTCGTAATGAATGTACATAACGCTTGAACTGTTTTTTTTCTTCTGACAGTTCCCGTCACTGTGACGCAATGAATTCATTGTTAGATGTTTCATTCAAATTAACGAAGTGCCTTCTATCACCTTCATTTAGAATCGCTTATTAATAGACTTTATTAATATAAGGTTTGGACTTGCTTAACAATGACCACTAATAAACGATTCTCTGAAAATAAATTATATAATAAATTTACATATTTAATGTGTATTGCGAATGAATAATAAATAATAGTTGTTTGTACAGTTAGAGAATAATGTGGTGTTCTGTCAACTCGAGCTCAAGTATGTACACGAGCGTCAAGGGTGTGTTAATTGACGAGAGTTGAAAAAATACTCTCTTCTCGTGTTTTACACAAAATTTTTCTAAAACTATAACTAAAATTATAGTAATGAACTACAAAACTTGACATGTATGAAGTAAGTAATGTATGCTTGGCAACTATGTTGCTCATTTCTTAGGTTAGTTTCCGTTGATTTTAGTTTTGTAGGTTAAAAATATTAAAATAAGTATGTTCGTGTTTACAATTCATTATTAATACAAAAAATTATAATTCTACAATTAAATTTGGTTTTTCGCCACGTGACAGTTATTGATGATCCCTATTAGTACGGCATCGTACGTTATTTTAAAATGATCGTAGTTTTTAATAAAATTCTTATGCAATTCAAATTTTATTACGAGCTATTTTAAGAATTATGACGCAAATATAAGTTTTAGAATAAAAACCTATGCGACGCGGAAAAAAATTGAAATGTAACAATTAACGTGGCAACACTGTTTTTTACTTTTCTCACTAGGGAAAAAAACCCTATTTTCCTGGCCTTTTTAAACACGAAAATAATTGTGTGTAATTATAAACTCTAGGAGATTACAGGGTCGCCTAATAGCTCCCAGTAAACCTCCGCTTTCGCCAGTAAAACTTTATTTACTATGGTAATAATGTAAAATACTATTTTTCTGCAAGGAATTTAATTTTTTGTAAAACGTTTTAAACATTTGTTATTGTAGTGCAGCAGGATTTCAAGTTAATTATGGACGTTAAGTGATAGAGTAGCTTTTGGTAAAAGCAAACAATGCTTATAGAAAGCTTGGTGAGATCAGCCTAATTATGTTTAGACGACACAACAGATTGTTAGAGTTATTTTTTTCGCCACCAAGGAAACCGTTGAGTAGCATTAATTGGTAGTAGTTATTAAAAAAAATCCCTAATCACCGATCGCATAAGCTGGAATTGATTGAACAAACCGTATAATAAAATTTACAAACGTTTCATATTGTGTAATGAAACCAAAGTGCAGATTTAAATAATTTACCTAAAATAATTGTTCTGAAATCAAGTCCATCACATTGACAAGAGCAAGATAAACCAATCTTCCGTAATAAACACTTACATAACATGATGAATTACCGTTAAACTCTAATAATGCTTACACATAAGCAAACCAAACAATTAATCCGTAAATATTTTATCCAATAAATTGTGTATAAAATAAGTTCACATATTCATTTATTTGAAGTGAATTTATTTGATTAAGAAAAGAAAAGATTAATTAAAAATACCGATTTTTAAGAAACGCAACCATTTCAATAAATGAAACTTAGTTTCTGACGAATATAATTAAAATTAACTACTTATCAAAGTGATAGAACCGTATGAATACGTTAAATTGATTTATTTACATTACAAAAATTGTATTTTTATAATAGAGACTTAACAGCAAAAATACAACTACATGAACAAGACTAGTCATAGGTTAATTAACATATAGATTATATTTACGCTTTCAGAAATATGTGCCTCACGTAGTCAAAACAATGATTGGTATTACGTCGACTCTATTCAAATTCAACCTGAAACAAAATAAGTTTTGTCAATGACCTTCAATATTAAGTAATCTAATTAAATTTGTAAGTAGCTTCTATAAGGTATAATAAAACTTCAGCAAAATAGTTCAAATACAGTTTATCAGCTGTTGTTCAAAACATAATGCGCTTTAAAAATGGAATTCATGTGCTAACATGTGAAATAGTGGTCATTTTGGCTTCTGCATTTACAAATTCTAAGTTGGCAAAATGTAATTATTAATTAAGCCATTATTTGAGTACTTTTTTGTATATGAAGTAGTAATATTTTTATACTAATTCCTCCGTTCCGAGATAAGAAATGATTCTAGCGTATTTATATTACCAAAATTACAATTCATTCCATTTAACTAAAACAGGTTTAGATACCGCCGCCCGAACGCGGGTTGGATTGGGATTTCCAGTTATCTAATGTGACCGATGTTATAAGATTAATTTGAATTAAAGCTACTAGTGTTAATTAACTGTTGCTGTACAAGCGCCCATTTTATACTTTGAGAGTTAAAAATATCTAATTGGGTCGCGCTTAAAATCCGTGTAACCCACAAAGACCCTTACAAGCACTTAATGCAGTTTTTGTATTAAATGACATTCTATTTTACCTACAAACATGATGAAACTATAAAACAAAGAAAGTTAAAACAGAATTGATTAATATACATATTTAGACAATTGTAAATTAAAATAAATACATTGTTTGACTACTCATATTATTGTTATTATTACGTATGCGTTCATAATTTTATCACATCAGTCTGATCCAGCACGTCCGTCCGTGTTCGCGATTATAAAAAGAACCGCTCAACTCGGAATTGATTGTGCACCTTTCATTTTCTCCTCGATAACAATATAAATGGCTCAACTTTTGCCAAATCTGTTTTTGATAAATGATAACATACCGATTAAAAATTTGTACCTACTTCTTATTTTGACCTCGATCGAGTGACCAATGCATCTCATTGACCACAACAGACCTATTTCTTGCAGTACTCTATAAACGGTTGAATTGTTTCACATCTGTTTTTACTAACAATTAATTAATACTAATTAATTATTTCTACCTGTTACTTTGATCTGGATCAGGCTACTCATACTAGATCGGTGGTTCAAGTCCAAGAACTATTTAATGGGCACCACAAAACGCCCATTCAAAACAATTTTTTGAGTAGCTTCCAAATATGTTTTTAATTGCCCTCTATTGGTGGTCTATCGCCACAAAATACGGTCAAACCGATAAACACAGAACTCGATATCCAAAAAATAACACGACGATAAACACATACGCCGTTAGGTGTATACTCGGAATAAAATTCACCTTTTACCAATTTTTTTGACAAAACATTTTGTGGATTGCCAGCACGATTGGCTCTAAGTGTTCCAGTTGAATAAGTTTTGGCTCGTAATAGTTGTTCAGATAGACTTACGCTGTGTGCCTGAGAATTTCAAATTTCGCGCAATATTAAATGATATTTTATAGTTATATGGTATTTTATAGATTGAAAAACGAATGCTTGTTGTTTATACATAAGTTTAATTAATATTGATAAGAAAAGCTTGAATATACTTCAATAAGTTATGTACATATTTAATTAGAAAACATTTAAATTAAACACGGCAATCTGCCAATGCATAAATGAATTGTAGAAGGAGGGGAACGAGTGTTAAAATAACTTGCAGTTTGAGTAGTTAGTTGTTAGTGTGAGTTGGTTGACGTTAGCCTAAGGGAGAGCAGTGAGTGACAAAGTAAAAGTCACGTTGCCCTATAAATTGAGAAAATACAACAAAATTTAGTTAGTATTATAATAAGGAAGAAAAAGAATACTGTCCTTATTAAAAGGTTAAAGTGAATCAGAGTGCGAATATTGTCAAATTGGCGATAACAAAAAAAGTGACGTAATAATTTAAAATAACGTGTTTGTGCGTATCGGAAGTCGTCCACGATTGTGTTTAAATATTGAACGATAAATATAAAAGACGATAATCAATCCAGTGTAATAAATCAATATATAAAGAACAATAACCAGAAAATGTTATTAGTTAATGTAGAAGCACTTCCGTTTGTATGAAATAATGAAATTACACGATAATCAAAAAGACCATGAAATATAGATTGAGATTTTCCATGGGTTCCTGATAATTAGACCACCAACCTTGACGGCGGTCCTTGACGGTTGCAGCCTCGGGCCTCGAAAGGGCGTGCTTTGTGTGGGAGATTTAATTTTCCTTTCAATGGTTTCCTGTAATCAACATAGTTTAAAACTTTCTGAAAATATAAACATAGAATAACGTGGCCGGTTTTGAAGTGTAAAATGTTATAAATCTTTTTAGTATTAATCGGGAGAATGTGTATATTTTAGTTCCTACCGGATCACTTGGAAATTTATTTGCGACAGGTATTTTGAGATTATTTTAATTAATAATTCGTATTGAGATTGAGGTTAACTTTTGTATACCACGGCTCCTTTTCTGTAATGGGGAATAATTACTTAAGCTTGAATCAATTATTTGAAATGACCGGATAAGGTGGTTTTAGTGTAATTCAATACAAAGGGAAATTGGAGTTGTAACCAAATTGGGTTAATGTCTCGTTGGACCGTGACCTTGAACTACGTATAATACAGGTTTTATATACAGACGGAAAAGGGGTTCAAAGAATGGTATTAATTTCTTATACTGTAATTAAATTAAATATGTACACAGGGTGGAAAATAATTATTGGAATGCGAAATAGTGCATTCGTTTTATTCTTACTTAATGTATTTATGCGAGTGTAAAATTTACGAGATGTGGTGTTAAATTGATAAAGATCAATAAAACCTAAATTCCATTTATTATTTGAATATACAGAAACGTTATTTAATGTTTTGAAATTTATCACTATTTACATGACAGGATATTTTATTCATGCGTTTTAATTCAATTAAAACTTGGAACAAACTAGTGCAATTTAAATAATTTCTTATTGTCTTCGTAGTTAATTATTACAAAACAACATTTTTAATTCAGTTCGTGATACTAAGCGGAACTTTTTCAGGAGGTCTGGTTTTTCGGTTGTACCGGTAATATTTATACAAAGGGATTATCGAGATATATACACGGGGTTCGATTTTAAATTTCTCGCAGCCAAGTTTGTGAACACAAGCTAGTGAATTTCTAATTGGTTCTAGGTACTTAAAGTTAATACGGACACTCCAAATACGTAGAATTTTTAGGATGGATTAATAATAGGGCGTTCCAAAGGTGCTAGCGATAGCGTTGATCCTCCATACGAGCTTCTAGCGTCGTTATCTGAAAAGAGATCGATAGCAAGTCCACACTGCGGCCGATAGACCAGATAACAGTGCAAACTTGGTATGGTCGCTAGCTCCTCCTTTGCATCAAATTATATATCTAGGGATTGTCTGGGTCACAGGAAATGATAGGTATTTCAACTACTTTTATAATTTATGTTAGGTTGCGAAATAGTAAACTACTTTATAACAATATGGCAAATTGCACGAAGTTGCTTTAAGAGCTGGTCAGGTTGGATCTTCCCGAACTGAGAAATTTTCTGAAGTACAGGAATTCAGATATAATAATAAATTACTATAAAAGCGAGTTGCAGAGAAATTCTGCTGGAACGTCTACAAACAAGTGTTTTGTAGAACAGTTCGGATTTACATTTTTTTTTGTTAGTATGCTCATGCTTATGGTTAGCATTTACTTACTTGTAGCTTATATATCTTATTCGTGGACTGTTCAGGAGTCCTTTTCCTCTTCAGCCCTGGTCAATCCATGTTTGTCGGAGTTGCGATGTTTTGTTGTTATTGTATAGTTTACAATCATGAGATGTGCTTATTTTTGGTGTAAAAAAAGAAAAAAGGTTTATTTATTTAATATTTAATAGTGCGTTAATTGCCTTCAATGTGTATTGTTAAGTGGGGAGTAGTGTGCTTATTAGATTCGTCGTCCGGTTTCTTGCTGGTTCGTCATCGAATAGACGGGGGGCGCGGAGGGCATATGGGATGTTTTCCAGGGAATCTTCTATCTCCTTGGGGAGGTCGTCGAGGAGTTGTGTAAGGATCGCGGGGGATGTTTGAATTTTAATTTAGGTTTTCTTCGTGGGAATTTGGGAAAACGGTATTTGTAGAGTGTGGTAAGGACCTCTTTGGTAGGGATAGTGTCGCCGAAGATTCTTTTATGTGCCAAGTTTTTCTGTAGTGTTTGGATTCTGTGTGTGATGGTTGGTATGTTTGCGTGTTGGGCTTATATTGGTGTATATTGGTGAACGGAAATCCATAACAGGGCGGATGTATGTTTTATAAGGGTTTTGTGGTGCCAACCTCTGATTCTACCCCGGAGGGCGCCCAGTAGGTTTGCATGGTTCCTAATTCTATTGAGTGTTTTTTTAACATCGGGGAGCCAATTGTGGGTTCTAGTAAAGAGAATTCCTAGGTAGGTGATTTCATCTTGGGGTGGGAGTCTTTCTTGATTTAGGGTTAGGGAAACATTTCTGGAGGCTTGCTTTGGGAACTTATCTTCTGTGTAATTAGGATGGCAGAAGAGGATAGTTTGGGTTTTGGTGGGATTGACGAAGACTCTCCACTGGTTAGCCCAGTTGGAGAAGTTCCGCAGGGTTTTCGATGAGACGGGAGGCCGTTTCGATTAACCGCCCAGAAGGCGGTGTCATTTGCAAACTGCGCAACGTCTACTCCGGGAATGTCGGATGCGAAGATAGTGTATAGGATCGGGGCTGAGGCAGAGCCTTGCGGTACGCCTGCTAACATTAAAACTTTCGCTTTTATACTTCGCAATGAAGTGGGGTTTCGGCAAAATTAGACGCGGTGGATTTGCACATATTAAAGTGGGGAACTGGTGCGCACGAAAAATTGCTGTTTGTTATACCTGGATACCGAAATAAATTGAATAAATTCTTATATATAACATTATCCCAATAATTTTTCTGGGTCATTACAAGTGATAAGTAAAACTGATTAATAGATCCAGAAAATATTAGTCGAATCGATAGGCGGAAATTGGAATTGTATTAATACGCAACTTCCATACTGTCTTTTTCTCGAAAACTGAGTCGGCCCCTCCAAAGAACCATAGACCATCTTTGAATTATCAAAGTCCATCAAGAGTACTATTTTAGCAAGTTTACTTTCCTGGTTTGGTTGATTTTGATTAAAATGCAAAGCACGCAAAATGAGCAAAAATCTATTTCTACTCATAAAAGTTGCAAATACCGGAATATTGAATAAAAAGTTAGTTTTCCAGTAATCATTAATTCGGTTAAGCCTAATGGTTCCCATATGAAACAAAAGACCAAGAAATATTTTGAACTCTTCCATGAGGTTATTCTGCTTTGGTCTTTCGTGCTCTGTGCCAGTATTTCAACCGGACAATTGTTAGAGTTAATAATAATTATGTCCGTTTAAATTTACTTTTAAACTTGAAGCTGGGGTAAATAGGATCCTTGCCACATTTGGCGAATATTTTACCCCCATTGAACCGATTGAGCTCCGCTACTAGCCCAGGAAGCTGGTGTGGGAAGGCGGGTGCAGTAGGCTCTTGTTGAGTAGGAGATGCAGCAGGCGACTGTAGGATTGAAGATGGAACAGGCGACTGCAAATTAGGAGGCGGAATAGGTGACTTCGACATCCTCGTATTCATACGAAAAATCCGATTCAGGTTCATCGTCCACAAAATTTATGTCGTCATTAGACTCTTGCAATACTTTTAATAATATTGCTTCTGCTAGTGGTTTCGAATACGTGTTTTAGCCCTCTTTACTATAGGCTGAGAAGGACCCGCTGCAAAATCCTCATTGTCCATATTTACATTTCCTTTGTTTAACTAATCTGCAAAAAAAACATAAATACTCTTTTATCTTGTAAATTCACTTAAAAACAACGAGCATTTACAACCAAATGTAATTTCACAACACTCAGTAACAAAAATCTTGCCATATGCCGTCAACGCGGAAGCCGAGTTGTACCATTTCAAGAGTATTATCATAATGTTTAACCCAATGACTTGCAATGATTTGCAAAAAATATTACTAGTGGTCACAACTTACCTGGTATAAAACGTGCCCGAGATAATGATGAACAGCATGGGGATGTTGAAAACAGTAAGACATAACGAAGGAGGTTAAATTAGAGAAAGGTTGTATAATTTAAGGCATGCTCACATGTACTTTGCAAAAGTTCATTATTGTTAATCGTTTGTTTCAGAGATTTAAAACAAAATGCGATTTTTGGGTTTTTCTTTTTTTGTAATTCCTTCATTTATTTTAAAAGATTATTAAAAACCAAAGGTGTTTTCAAATTTTCTATTCGACGTTTCATCTCCGAGAAACCATCAACTTTATTTTTTTATACCGCTGCAAGCAACGTAACAATCTGTATTCAATAGTACTTTTTATTACGAATTTAATCATGTATTACACATAATGGTTTTGAAGCTAATTTTTAAGAAACATTCGGATTAATATTAGTATTGATAATATTTTTTTATGTACAAATTTAACAACTCCAACCTTTTAAACCTATTTAATTAAAGTTAAATAATCACAATAACTGTACAAATAGGTTGCCGTTATTTTCTAGACACAGGTAAACTCTCTTTACTGATAAATTTAAAACACGGTCTAGCATTTCCGGCGAAATTGTATTAACTCCCATCATATACTTGGTTTTTCAGGTAACCCCACAGAAAAAATCCAACGGACTTAAATCAGGCTGACCAAGCTACTGCACTGTAAGTTCCAATCTATTTTCCTATAAACAGCAATGAAAGATAGTCCTGTACATTTCTTGAGTTATGTTCTGGGGCACCATCTTCTTGAAACCAACAGTTGTTAACAAGTGCTACAGGTAATTCATCCGACATTTTCCAAATCAGTCCTTAGCAAGATCAAATATCGTTCGGCATTTAAATTGTTGTGGTAAATAAAAGGTCCTATTATTCGTTGTACCAAAATGCCCATCCATATATTAAATCCAAATCTATGTTGATGTCTTGATTCTTTTTTTAAATAAGGATTTTGTTTTGCCCAATAATGTTTGTTACGTCGGTTGAAAATTCCATTGTTGGTTATCAACCCAAATTATTTTAAAAGGAAAATTTAGATCTTCGTCACATTTTCTAGTATACCATTCGCAAAAACCTGCTCGTCGCTCCTGATCAGCTGGTCGAAGACCCTGGCAAACTTAAAATTTATATGGATGAAACTTATTCTTATTTCAAATGAATTGGGGTTTTTTTTTTGTAATAAATGGAAAGATCATATATACGTTTTATAACAAAACTATTTTAAATTTTTTTTCGCTCTAATTCAAAAGTTATTGTACATTAAAAATACATTTTTGAACCCAGTACCGGAAACACCGAAAGTTCCCGAACAAACCAGAGCGCCTGTGACGTAACAATGTTTATTTTTACTCATCGTAGCATACAGCTGATACAGTGTTTTGACTTTTAATCAATTAAATCTTGTTATTATCGTCAATATATTGATAGATATATCAAAAATGTCAAACCTTAAAGGTTATCGTGCTTTTATAATAATATAGTGTAAGGACCCAGCAGCATTTACCAAAATTTTTCTAATTAATTATTTGTTAATTATCCCGCATGAAATTAACAAAGTGCATAAAATTACACAAGATTGCACAACAAATAATTCTTTTATCCCTTCCGACGTAGATTTAAATAAAACATCGATTGTTTTTACGTCAGAGTAATCCCCGCCAATCGCAACTTGAGGATCCCTGCACAGAATCTCGATCCACCCACCGCAGATTCTCTTTAAAAGCCGCGAAACGCTACCGAAAAGAACCACATCCCGACCGCGCGCGCCTGCCGTTCTTAGTTTCGTTGTGTACAATTGCCATTACGTTCATCCTGAACCGTTGCGATATTCGCCGCCGCCTGAGAACCTGCTCCAGTTAACCGATTACCTGGCCGACGTATTCGGAGGTTGAAAGTACGTGAGTTGATTACATCACACCAAGCACCCAGATAGACGACGGGCTGTAGAGCCCGGAAGTTATCTCACATTTCCAGTACACAAATTAGAAGTTATCACGACAGGCTGTAAAGCCTGAAGTCATCTTCTACAAACATATACACCTCAGAAGTTGTCACGACCGGCTGTAAAGCCAGAAATCATCCTCTACAAACATACACAAACCAGGACGCTGTCACGGCGGGCTCTAACGCCTGCAGTCATCTTCCATTTACTCCGGTGGCAAGAAGGGTAATCGCTGTAATTCTACCACCCCCTGGAGGACGCGTCTAAACAGCATAGTACGGGTTAGTCGTAGATTTTATTAGACGTCTCTTCATTTAAACAGCCAGCACACAACATTATACTAACACACCTAACAAAAAGAAATACCAAGAAACCCAGAAGTACTCGCAACCGCTAACCTTAATGCCAGAAGCTACTTCCGCATCCTAACCGGGAAGCGCCTGTTAAATTACATCAACCGCAGTTAAAAACGCTCCAGACTGATTGAACACGTTCCTAACGACCTCCCGAAAGTCTATGTAAAGGTATAAAATTAATCCTTTTCTTTAATCGTGTACATAAGAAATATTATTTCCGTCCGAAACAATTCGCATAATTGTTTAATTTCGATTACGCCGTACTAAAACATCGCGTATACCAACCACCTCAATTTAATTCGTTTTTAACAATTAAAAATAGGTCGGCGACGAATACGCAATCCCCTTTTTGTATTTAAATTAGATGCGAAATAAACATCGTTTATAATAACGTGCAAAATTGTGTAAATTATGTACGATTTACCTCGCGTAGAACGACTTTTACTAATAATGAAAAGTAGATAAATCCGTAATAAATTCAGTACTCCCTGTATTTAATAATTAGAGCAAATTTGGTTCATAGGAAATCTGTACGTGTTTAATAAACGCTTTATTATAATAAAGATCAGCGTGTCTTTTCGGCGGACTAAAATAAAATTTATGTAAATACGTTCGTAATTAATTAATCCTGATTGATAATTCATTGGAATAAATAATCAATCGCGCACGAACAATTTGCATTCAGAAACGTATAAATATTAACCAGTACCTTGTAAAGAATTCTCAGCAATACAGATCTATTCAGTCTGAAAGCAAAACCATATAAAAGAATAGTCAGGCGCACCAATGTTACTTTAACTTATTGATTTTTCTGAGGAACTGACCTTCTCACGAACACCAGTGCAGACGTTGACTTATCCTATTTTACGTAATACCGGCACCCATAACTCCAGTTTTAGTCAGGACCGCCTTTCCAATTTTTCTAAATAAATTATAAGTCACTTTTGACGGGATTTTTGTATAATATGCTTTCAATTGAACAGCATTAACTTCTATTTCTACAGAAACGTACCAGAATCCAGCAGCCTGTCTAGCCAGATCGGAAAGAGAGAGATCACACTCTGGAAAGGAGCGTTAAGTAATTTCAGAGTATATAATTTTATCATTGTTTTATTCAGTATTGTTTTCATTTTCTTAAGTTTATTGGTTTCACCTACTTATTGTAATGTTAATTTTAGGAATGAGTTATTTACTACTGTAATTAAATAGGGCACTTTACGTTTAAACGATTTTACTTTCATTTTTCAAGGTCAACAGTGTTACTCCTAAAGACCCCGTATTACGAATCACCCCCATATTGTTAAAACAGACACGATTGAGCTAGTTGGAGGAAAATTAAAACAAACCAATTTAATTATCGTAAGCCAAGTGGCTTACAATCATAATTAATAATTATTTATGTAAACGTATAAATTGAATAAATAGAATTCGATAATACACTTTTTTTAACTAAACCCCAGAATCATGACATTTAAAAATAATTTCGGTTTAATTTAGTATTTTATATTTTAATTACGCGCTAGGTTATGTACTATACGAAATTCAAATTTTAAAAGTTTATATAATGGTGGTTCTTCCGTTGTGATAATGTCATTTAAATAATTCTCATGATTTGATGTTTTTATAGCTGAAAGAAGACATGGAGAATTATATTTACTATACTACAATGGGAAGTAGAGCAAAAATTAAAGTTGATATAAGTAGTAACGCACAAGCTTAGTTGTCAACCTAACCGTAAACTTTATCATACATAACTAAACAAGCTATTGTAATAGTATATTAAGAAACAAGTTTCGTAAGACGCGTTTTTATAGCATGAGTCCAAGTTTAGAAAACGACCCACGCAGCGGGGAGTTTTCTAATGGACGAATGCGATAAAGCGTCTTATGAAACGAGTTTCTTATACTATTTTTTCTATTTTGCGTATTTGTGTTGAAAATTTTGAAAAAATGTAAATTCCATTTGTCACCTTATTACATAATTTTGAATATAGGTTGGCAACAGTGGTATTTGTTTGTTTGAGTTCGATACAAATATAGGGTATTAAAACTATTATTTGTTACTAATTCATTTCAAACTGTTCTCAATAGAAGTTGTATACTATAATATACATTATAATCGGAATAAAATTACACTATCTATGTAAACTTAATAATTTACACTCAAGTGAAGTTAACAAGGTTAAATGAAGGTTATATTTTACGCAAAAGATGTAATCGGCTTAATCTGAAAGCATATTGACGCTTTATCTTGAAACACAATAAAAAAGAGAAATCGTCCATATTCGGTTTTGGTCATCTTAATCATTGCAATGCATTACTCAGGAATAATTCAATACAAATGATATATACACATTTGAAATAAGAACAGGTTATGTTACATTTACGTTTACGTACATCAATAAAGAACTTCATTAGTTTACATACCAACATCAAGAAAAAAAAAGTTAGGTTACTAAACTTTTAAGTCAAACATTAAAACACCCGTTTGAGTGTCATAATGTAATATTAAACACGCAAAATAGAAAAATAATTTTTTGGCCTCCTGAAACGTAAAATTGACGTTACATTACAATCTTGTGAACGTCAAGAGTAACTTCATTTTTACGCACACTATTGTAAAAAACACCGCTACAGTGCGGTAACATGGTCAGTATATTGTAAGCTTTCAGAAACATAGAAAAAATATATCAAGTATAAAATAATAAAATATGTTTAACACTTTACACCTTTTCTGGTGAAATAAATGTCCAAAACAAGGTTATTTTTACATTCTCAGTTAAAATTGTAAGGTACCGCCATCTCTCGATAACTTAAACAGTGATGATGATAATTGACTGTCAACAAAACTGAATTGAAAGTTGTCAAAATGCAGTCAGCTAAGCCAATTATGAAAGTATGATGTTAACGCAGTTAAATAGACGTCTTCATTATATTTATGTTTCATTTTCGCATTTGTTGTCGGCCAAAAAATTTAATACAATTCTCGTGCGTTAAGGACACAGTGCTCCAGGTAATGAAAAACTCGCTCTGCGGGCTCATTTCTCAAAAGAAGCTGTCGCAATGTAAAATCCACTATTAACGCACTCAACTGTAAATAACTATTTTTGCACAAAATTTCGAATATTTTTAGTCAATTTACATGTAGATAGAAGCCGTTGACACTACTATTGAGAATTAATTTAACATTATGACGTCACAAACATGCCGACCAATCGTGGCACGTTTGTAGTCTAGTAATAAATCTCTTTAAAATGTTATAAATTTTAAATTTCTTATAAGTCAAAAACAATTTTTTTGAGTTTTTTGTATCGACTATTAATATAATTATGGTAAAGTTTTAAAATACATAAAAGACAATGGATAAATTTCTTTTTCAATAACCAAATTGTGCTGAAGAATTTGCTAAATTAGTACGATGTTCAATTTGTCTTGTCGATATTTCAGGGTTTTCAACAACGGCTTGTAAAACGGTATTAGCTTTTTCGTCATTACATTGTTTTTGACGGGATAGAACAGGTTTTGTAAATGAACCAAATTCTTATAAATTAGATTCCAAACATCTAAAAATGGATTTACCAGATTGCCTTCGTTCAGGATATATATCCTGAACAGCTCAGTAACTACACAATTTCTGTGAGACAAGATGTAGCATGTTAACAATGTAGCAAATCAACATATTGAACTCTTCTTCGTAAAATTTCATCTTTCTATAGATACACTTATTGATTAATTATAAATTAACTAAACAAAACCAAAAAAACCCCCACCAAGTAATGGTAATAAAAACAATTTAAAATACGTACAATTCAAATAACAACAACGATCTTAACGCAATAAAACTAAGTTAAACAGTTTTCAACAAAATGTTAAACAATTGTTATTTTATCAAAGCCTTCTAATATTAACTGATATCATATGAAAATTATAAAAAATATAGTTGATGTTGGTTTCTCGGAGATGAAACGTCGAATAGAAAATTTGAAAACATCATGTAATCGAATTCAAAAAGTGACAATGAAGAAGTACCTTTGGTTTTTAAAATAAATGACAAAGTACGAAAAAAGAAAAACCCAAAAATCATATTTTGTTTTAAATCTCGGAAAACGATAATCAATAATGAACTTTTTCAACATGCCCTAAATTATACAACTTTTCCCTAATTTAACAGCCTTCATATCTCTTACCGTTTTCAAGTTCCCCATGATGTTCATCCATATCTTGGACACGTATATTATATGTACATTCACTTAAAACAATAAATATTTGTAACCAAAAGTAAAATGGAGGAATTCAGAAACCAACACTTATTTACACAACGGCACGATGTTTACTGTGTGCCAGCTTACAGTAAACTCATTCTGCATAGAACTGGCAGAATGAAAGCTGTACTTATTGCCACAGTTATGGAATGCGGGAGTGTACTAGAAGGATTCAGATAAAGAAGCGCCCTTCGAATTTTCTAGTGTTTCAAGTTTTTAGAAAATTTGTTTTAATTTCTTCAGGATTCTAGTAATTTTACTAAAAATAGTATTTCGTTTTTCAACAGCCACAAGAGAAGTCTGTTGGAAGTTCTTTAACACTGCACGAAAGATAAAAAATGGATATTCTATTCAAAATATGTAACGTAACTATTTCTTTTTATTCATTATTTATTCAACATATTTTAAGACTTAAGTGAAAAATATTTAGATGGACATCTTAATACAAATTTACACAATGGCAATTTACAGCGACCATAAAGACCTATAATTTTGGGGCAAATTTGCATTTTTGTATGTATTGTGGTGTGAAAGAGTCCATTGTCAAATGTGAGAAAATTAAAAGCTTTTAGTGAAAATATTACAAAAAGAGGTTCCACATGCAACTGAACTGTGGAAACTACATTGTGTTACGATCTGGAGAGTGGCAATTTTACTGCTTTATTATTTACATGTGAAATTTATACTTACACAAAATACGTGTTCAAATGTCTCTCAGCCAAACAGGAAAAGAACGAGTTATGGAAAATTTGCAATTTTAGAATGCTGAATTTAACTATGTGACATTACGACTACATAACGTAACTGGATCTAATGCATTATTTACGGATAGATCACTGTTACATATAACCATTATATATAATTATATTTAAACAAAATTTTTATTGAGAATACAACTATAAATTATTACAATACATTTAAGAAGGTCTTGGTTTAGCACCTTGCTTAAAGCGTTTTGCTAACTCACGTTGTACAGCTGCTTGATCTTGTTGACTTGCTTTTGTAATTTCCTCTATTACTTCATGATTATAAGTAGAGTGCAACATTAAAGCAAGAACACCTGCTCGAGAAGCCATACTTTGACGTATTTGCCTTTCCTTTTCCAGAAGCTCATCCATTTTTAACCACTGACGCACACGTTCCAAATCAATCTAATTAAAAACATTTATTATCACAAACAATAAAATAAACAAACTCACCTCCGCACGCCTTAATTTCTCCCAAACGAAATGTCGGCTACAAGATTTTTTAGGGGCCCGACAAAACTCGCCGGTCAAATCAAAAACATTAGTTACTAATGGACAGCCACAAACCTCATTATCAGTAACTTTAGGATCTTTACAATGCTCAGGGCATAAAACACGCAATCGCTTACAATACGTACGATTATTGGCATTATAAAAATCGCAAAACATATTGTTCCCTTCAATTCGTGTTTTAAATTTTGATCCAAATGAAGCTTGAGATTCGTACTTATTAAAACACTTCTCCATGTGCTTAATAGCAGTACGTGAATGAATTTCATGACCACATGTTAAACAGTAAGTAGAAAGGTCAGCCTCTTCTTCATTATCCTGATCTTGATTCTGGTCAATAATAGCATTTTTTGCTCGCTCAACGATATAATCAAGCTCTTTATGGCGTTTATCGAGCTCTTGAAGTACTTGCCGCACTTCCAGCTGATTTTTACGCACCTGATCTAAGGCTAAACAACAAATTAACTCTTGTAAATTTTCAACATAACTCACCTTTTATATTTTTATCTTCAGCCACACATGGACTCAAAGCCCACTCTTGAATACGTTGAGGCAGCACTTGATAAATTCGATTAGTAGCCAAGCGCACTCCACAAGTATCTGAGCAATATTTCGAACCATAGCGTGCACTGTTAATGCAACCAGGCCCATAACACTGCCTCGCATAATCAGTCATTAAATGTGCATTTGTCGGTTGCTCCTTATCAGAACTGGAATCACGTCTACGCCTTCGCCCACGAGCACTACAACACCTTCATTATTGAAAGAGTACAAAAATGTAAGCTTACCCTCCAAAATTAACACAAATCCTTTGTTTACAACGTTCCTTTTGCCGTCCACCTCCATGTTTATATCTTCTCAAACAAACATCACAACGCCCACAATCATCGGTTCGATAACATCCCATACAATCACCACATTTCTTATTTTTCTTATCAGATTTATTATCACCTCTCTCTCTGCGTTTCTTAACACGATACTCATCCTTATTCCCAGTATCTTCACGTTTAATCCTCCAACGCGTTTGTAAAGTCGAATCTTCCTCAATACAACGAATACAAAAATATTGCTTAATATGCTTAGCTTCACGTTCAGAGATACCGATACAATCACCATGATACCATTCTTCACAAGCATCACATGCAATCATAAAACGTGAACTATCCGATGAACGACATATACAGTATGCTTGTCCGTCTTGCCGAAGTAAAGTATCTATTTTGGATTGACGTTCTGGAAGTAGAAATTGCTTTGCAATCTCTTCTCTCTAAAAGATTGAATCATAGGTGTGCGTTTACTACATGGAACACTTACAGAAATATCTTGTTTACGCGACATCTTTTTGGGTAAAGATAAGTAGTTAAGCGTAAAAAGCTAATTTTTATGCTTTTAAATTAAACCTACACGAAAACTACACTTAAAAGAGAGTCATTAAAGAAAGTAGGGTTATATTTGCAAGTTTACAGTTATTTCCACAACTATTATTTTAAGAACAGTGAAATGGTACCACAAGTAAAAATACAGGATGAAAGTTACTGTCATTATTTTTACAAACCATATAAGTATTTAATACATATACGGAGCGATCAATCTCAAGTGTATACCACATGATCAAAATATTTAAGTTGGTACCACTGATAGGTTGGTAAGAAGCTGTATTGCTCTAGCTACTCTAGAGCATGGTTCGAGTAAAAACTACGATCAGTTTCAAATCTGTATAAAGGTCATTAACTTATACATATTATAAAATATTATCTTAATTTAAATAATGACTATTTTGTATTTGATTAGACTGCATCCCTATAAAATACAACAAAATAAATAAAATATTTAATGACTGGATTGCATCATTCCAAAATAATGAATCTTAAGTATTTAAATGTTATAATTTCATTATAATTAAATAAAATTTACAGTACATGTTTGTGGAATGACAATGCCTTTTACAATTTTTTTTTAACTCCTTAGGTACACATTAGTTATCACACTTTGCTTTACAGCATATGTTCAAAATGACCGCATTGTAAACATAAGTTCACCCTACGTTACATATTCGCAAATACATTTTGTAACATTTCGGCACCAAGAAAATACAAAAGTGAAAAACGAAGGTATAGTCGCGGCAAACTCTTTTCCAATGTGGATAAACGTCAGCGCTTGACATTGTTGCCAAACGTATGAAATTCGACGTCAACATAATACTTAGGTTATATTGTTTACATTTATTTTGAAAATTAGTTTTGATGGAAATACTCGTTCTCAACTAAGTAACAATACTTTTAACAGTTCTTAAATCATTTTGCGATGATTAAGCAATTGTAACATTTTGAAGTAGTCATGTATAATTTCGAGGAGCTTATCGAAAATCTCAAAATGTGGAAAACGTCAAAATTAGAAGTTATGTGTAAACAGAAGAGCTGACAACATCGTAATTTATTCGGCAGTTCTAACAACCCAGCAACGTGTATTTCACTAACATAGGTATATCATTTGTAATTATCAGGGTTATTATGGAAGTTGGTATGTTAAGTTTGTCTCTCTCTAACAATTTCACCCCACAACGGAAAAGATTTTGCCGTGACTTTATAATATGACATAAACTAAAACGACTAAAACCACACTAAAAATCCAAAGCAGTCAACTACAAAACACAACAATATTAACAACCAGGGATTTTTGTCATACCACTACAGTACACTTGAGATTGATCACGTTGTATCATTGTTTAAATGTATAAACAATGCATTTATGTTACAAACAATGTTATACTATAAATAATGATAATACCATTGTTATGTAACAACAATGATAATACTCATAACACGAATGTCTCGCGACAGTAAAATTTTTGGCTGTCATCGAAATAAAAGACAACTAAGATCTACTGTAAAGCCTAAGTCACACTAGACTACTTTACTAGCTGCTATCGAAGTAGCGGCTACTAAGTAGCTAGTGTGACATGGGTAGTAGCAGCTACTAACAGTAGCACGCTAGTCAAAATTCATTAGCATCAAGAAAAGAACATGTTTAATTTTTCGTGCTACTAGCTGGCCACGTGACCAACTAGCAGTTAGCAGGTAGCAACCTGTCGCCCAGTGTGACATACTGTGCTATACCGGCTAGTCGCTCTGTTTATGTTTACATTGTTTGTTCACTTGATTGAATTTTAGATTTTAAGCAGTGAAAATGAGTGACATGAAGTGGTCTGGGGGTGATGTAATAACCTTTTTAAAATTATTTAGAAACTTAAATGTATCTGGGACTTAACGTGTCCCGATTACTTGAGGAGAGATGTTAAAAAAAGCGCTTCCTTGGCGTTATTGAAGGAATTAAATTATGCAGGTTTAATTGTACAAGACGAAGAGGCACTGAAACAGAAAATAAAAGTAATTCGGGATAGCTGTAGAAATGAGCTAAGCACAATTAAAAAATCGAAGATGTATACAAACCAAAGCTGATATGGTTCGGTGTAGCTGATTCTTTTTTGAATTCCGCCTTATCCTGCCGACCATCATCTTCAAATTTGGTAAGTAAAATACTTTTATGTAGAATATTCTATTTCAGAACAAAGGTATAAATAAGTAAAGTGTAATAAAGTAAAAAAAAACATACAAATATGTGTAAATCAATGTTTATTTAAACATACGATAGTTTACATGAACACACATTTGCTATTGAACACAACGTAATCCACTATCAGAAACAGCTTGTTATGCGAACCTTTCTTGCCATGGAACTTTCATGAATGCATGGGAATAACCCTTTCTTACGTCTTCACCGTTCATAGCGAAGGGGTTAGACCCATACAACCGGTCAAATGGTGTCATAGCTGACCGTATTTCCCGCCAAGAGCCCAAAGTAATTTCACCCGTACTTGTGTCCTCTTCGTCAACTGATCCAGGTGGTAGGTAAGTTCGAGAAGCAGTCATTCTTAGCCAGTTGTGTATGGAGCAACATGTTTTAACTACCAGTTCAGCGGTATCAACGTTGAGATGAATTGGTTTGGTAAAAACACGAAATCTTGCAGCCAGTGCATTTTCGACCACACGCCTTGCTCTAGACAAACGATAATTGAAAATTCTCTCTGCCAAGCTCAAGCTACGATGAGAATATGGTTTCAATAAATTTGAACCTAAAGGGAAAATGTCATCCCCAGTGAACACCCCATCTCCGGCTACTCCAATAAATTTTGTTCCAAGGCGCTTAGCAAGGTCGACGTTTGGAAAATCGTACTGTCACTATCTCGACCATCACTGCCAACATCAATATAACGAAAACAGTAATTTCCATCTACGGATGCAAACAGAACTATGCTATAAGTTCTTTGTAGTTAAAAACTTGGATGTTGAGTTGTATGGCCGTCTTATTTGCACATGTTTACCATCAAGTGCTCCGCAGCAGTTGGGAAAATGCCATGTGGTTTCAAAACATTCTGTATTTCGGTCCAATCTTCCTCAGTGCAAGGGACATAGAAAAATAAATGACATTATTTACAATAAAGTTTTTTTTTCAGGATTTATCAACTCAGACTCAAGGGCAAGAAGATACAAGCAGTTGCTGTGAAAATGAAGAGGAGGAAGCAACGAGCCCTATGCTGGAAGAAAGCTCGCCTAAAACACAGATTTCCGGCCCGTCACGCAAGAGGACGAATCAGAGTCAAATGGCTGCTCCTTCTCCGATTGAAAAGGTCGCAAGAACTTCTACAGCCAGATTCCCAACTCGCATTGAGCCCGCGATTGATAAGCTGCAAAATATTGCTCAAGTAGCAGCTATTGAGTAGCCAAATGTGACTCAGGCTTAATTAAGCTACGATTCTCTACAAATCATTGGGAGGATACTAAATTACTGTAGATTTTAGTTTTTCTTTTTTTTAGTTTTTATGTCTCTAACATATGGCACTTTTATGTTGGTAATTTTTTATGGTATAAAAATGTATAATATCCTATGAACATTGAAAGTAAAGATTGAAAATAAGTGAATTACCATAAAACATTCATCTGGCCTGCATACTAGCCCTGGAATCAATACTGCACATATTGCGAAGAGTTTTGACAAGGAGCGATTGGGACTTTCAAGAAAAAGGAAAGAACAAAAATACCAAGGCTATAGAAGGAAGAAAAGGATTCCTGTGAAACAAGATGAAGAAAAAAGATTAGAAAAAGAATGTATGGAGCTGGGGAATTTTAATTTAGTAAGTAAAATAATTTATTTTAGACTAAACGCCAAATACGAAGACACCAAGCTGCGCGAAAAAAATCACGTGACCGTGTACTATTCATCCGGAAAATATTTTTTTTTTAAGAAAAGTAAAAGTTACGTTTTGTACATTTTTTAGTTAATAACCTCTTAATTATGATGTTTATATTTTATAATTAGGACAATTTAAACAAAAAAAAAACATTTATTTAATTTTGAAAAGTGAAATATAAGGTTATGTTACTTGTTCATAAATTTAGTCGGAAATGTTGTAATTCGCATTTTAATTATTAACCACAGTTCTAACGGTAAATAATTCGTGTCTAAACAGTTTTATACTTTCAAAAAAGTACATTTTCAAGATTGTCGATGAAATAAAATATTGCACAATTACTCTACACTTATTTCTTGGTGTGGTTTTCATTCTTTTATTAGAAGTCTTGAACGATTCTATTTCACCACGTTGAATTGCACTCCCTTCTCTAATAATTCTAACGACGGTACTTTTAGATACTCCAGTTGCTTTCACAACGATATCAAGAACGTTAACTGTAAAGAAATGTAATCGTGAAAAAACTGACAGATGTTAATCGTACAATAATGACATACCTTCATTCATATTTTTATGAAACTGATAAACATTCCAAATAATTTCGCGGGCATCTTGCGATAAGACACGCCGCTTCCTTGCTCGAATGTTTGATGTGCTATCAGACGATGTACTCGCATCACCCTTATAAACAACGAACTAAATCAATATACTATATTAATATATATTACTATGGATTACAAATACAACTTACTTGTAAGTAAAAGGTACTGAAACGGAAGGAGTTTTGAAAAAAACTGTTTACAATTGATAAAAACGTGCACGAAAAATGAGGTTAGAAAACAATAAACAACACTACATTTTTTGGACGGAACATAATATCTACTTCTCACTCATATCATTATTCCATTTCTTTTTAATGCAATATTCGGTTTCTGCGCGTCTTCGTATTTGGCGTTGACTCTAGTAAATTAGCCTACGCTAATGCGTATACGGCCTTTGTATGCGCGAGTTTGTAATGCGTTTGTATGGTGTATGTGTAAAACACCCACAAACATACCTATAAGTTTTATAATGAACACCTAGATCTAATAAATTACAAGCAAATGCAGTATGTTGTAACAACCCTTTTTGAGTTGTATTAAAATATACCTTAATTTAAGGTCGTTCTTTCGTTCTGTTGTAAATATAAGAAAAAATTTTAATTATTTTTACATTATAGGTATGTAGTAGGCAACTTAATTTGCATTTTGGTGCAACTTAAGTTGCATATCTTTTAGGGGTTTATAGTGCATATTGTCTTGAAGGTTTATACTTCTACTACCATAAATTATTGTCTTCTGATCATTTTATTCGCGCAATACGTCATGGTGACATAATTCTTTGCGCAAATCCTTTCGCGCACGACTACCTCGTTTAATTTGAAAGCATCCATTTTTTTGACTTCCTGATGAATGTGGTGAGAAGCAGAAAGTTTTTTGTGGTTTTCCACCTAAATTTTAGTGTAAAGTGCCATTAATTTGATCGTAAGATATCTTTTAACTCGTAATACTAAAAATTAAAACAGTTGCTCTTTTCAGGCACTTTTATTTTACTTTTACTTCACTTTTACTTTTACTGTGATTTACACTTTAATTACATTTTAAGTACGCATTTAATTTTATTGTTGCGTACGCTTTCATTTCATGATTGCAATTTTTGCATTGAAAATTCAAGAAATGCTATAAATATTGGTTTATTCAATTTCAAGAAGATGAATTTTTAAGAAGGAAAATTCCAGTGTTGGGTGCGGTTGACAACATAAAAGCATTGTTATTGCAATATATTGGGCAACATTACACAAGGATTACGTCATCTTGGTTTGCATTTCCGCATTATTTTTTATAATATCAGGGATTCTCAAGAAGATTTTGTATATTTAGTAACAATGTTTAATGATTTTTTTGGTAATTTAAGGTTTTTACAATTAGTTATTAAGATATATTTTATTTAACCCTTTCACTTTAATTATTTAATAAACATAGTTGTATATTTTTTATTGTTTTTCATTTTGATAAATTTTTAGTGTAGAACTCGGTTTAGTTATTCCGAGCATTATTAAAAATAACTTGGCGTCCGAGATCATTTTATTAGTGTTACATTTCATTTTTATTATTTATGTTCCGTGGAAGTAAGCTAGCAGATTTTGTAGTAATCAAGCAAATCAAAAGACTGGCCCTATGTTAATCTACCGATTTAAGTCGAAGGCATTATTTTTGGTGAATGGTTAGTACCTCCTGTTAGTTTAACCATTTGTTTTTGGAGAATTTATTTTACTCTTATTACATTATTATATTATTTTTTATACGATTACCATTTACACCACCTATATTATAATGTAACTGCAATGAGTAAATTTTACCTTGTAACGTTGAACAAAACTTTACGAGCCATTTTCCACAAATTGAATTTTTATTGTTTTTTAGATGCAAAATTTGATATTCCGAAAGAATGGCTGAAGATAAATGGATGAAATTTTTGGTTATTGATTTCAGATATACAAACTAAAACTTCGTGTAGTTCTGTGTTTATTAGTTGCACAGTTTTTTTTTGTGGAAAATAAAATAAAAAAATAATTTTTTCAATTTCTAAAACAAAAGTAGTGTAAGATATTTTTTCTAGTTATAGATAAAAATATGGTATGACATGAGTTTGTAGGCCTTATTATTATCTACAACTTGGCGCAAAGAACACCAAGATTAAACTTTATGGTTCCTGAGGAATATCAATTTGAAAAATGCTTATATTTTCTTTAAAATGTATATATATATATATATATATATATATATATATATATATACAGGGTGTCCCAATAGTGCGTATTCGGTCGATATCTCCTTAGCCATTAAACTTAGAAGATAAGTTTAAATACGAAAGTTGTCTGTTTTTGTAAACTACATAACCTAAAAATAGTTTGGTTTCTACAAGGTGTAATATAAAAGCGGTACAATATAGAACTTTTGATTTTTAAATAGAACACCCTATATATTATTTTATTTTTTGATTCTCCTTATAATTTTACATATTTTTTTATAAGAATTACTTACAAGCTAAATCTTACAGTATTTGAGATATTTGCAAAGTTAACTAAAAACTGACATTTTTATGTAGTAATTCAAGTAGGCGTATCTCAGTTATTTTTAAAGATAAAAAAATAATCTTTGGTATAGAATTTATTCATACATGGGATTACTTTAATCTATTGTCAAAATTGGATTTCAATATACAGAGTGATCACAAAAATTAATTCAATAACATAAATTTGAAAATGCTATATCTTCATTTTTTTAAATGGCACACCCTATATTTTTTTAATGCCTTGTCTTCGTCTATTAGTCGGCTTTCATTTCTGTTAAATATGTTCTATACCTATCTCTAATAGTTTCGGAGATATTTAAGTTTGTTCAATTTTTTTCGTTGATAACACTGAAGGAGAGTAACATTAGTCGGTCAAAGCAAGCTATGAATACATAAGAAACTAAAAAACATATTAACTGAAATACAAACACTTAAAATTATAATAAATGTTCAATGTGACCACCATTTTGTTGCTGGCAAACATGAAGTCTTTGAATAAATGACAAATTTACTTTTCGTAACGTGGAAACATTTATATTTTGAATGACGTCTCTAATTCTTGCCTTCAAATCATCTACAGTCGTTGGAGGAGTTTGATATACTTTTTCTTTAATCCAACCCCAAAGAAAAAAGTCCAGATTTGTCAAGTCAGGCGATCTTGCAGGCCAGGAGATCGGACCTCCTCTTCCAATCCAATTGTTTTGAAACTGGATATTTAAATAATTTCTAACGTTTCTGCTAGAATGCGGAGGGGCGCCATCTAATTGCAGCCACATTTCTCTAAGGGTTTGTAAAGGTAAATCTTCAATAAAAGTTTCAAATTCGTTGCACAAGAAGTTTAAAAATGAATCTCCATTGACCGTGTTTTCAAAAAAATATGATCCTATAATTTTTTCCCCAATAATTCCGGCCCAAACATTAAGTGACGAGCGGTGTTGATGATCAACAGGAATTATAAATCTGGGATTCTCAGTATCGTAATAATGGAAATTATGTTTATTAACGTATCCATTTTTGTGGAAAGTAGCTTCATCAGTAAATAAGATTGTGCTAAAATAGTTGGGGTTTTCGAAATTTTTATTTATGGCCCAATTGCAAAAGTTTAATCTATTAACGAAGTCATCCTCGCCTAATTCTTGTGCAAGTTGGACATGGTATGGATGATATTCATATTTTTTTATAATTCTATTAACTGATGTTTTTGAATCTCCAACTTCTAATTCCTATTGTCGGCAAGAAACGTGAGGATTTTCAATCACGGATTGAAGAACTAAATGTTCATTACCTTCGTTAAATGCGGTTCTTTCTCGTTCTAAATTTGTAATAAAAAAAAATGTGTGTGACGTAGGTGTAGTATACAAAATTTTGAAATAATAAAAGTAAGTTATCCAAAAAATACTAACCTTACACCACTTATAATTGTGCCTTTGGCTCATCGGTAGATTAATAGGGTTGGTTCAATAAATGACTTGCTTAATTACCACTTACCATTAATAATAAAGAATGTAAAAAAATGAAGTTATCTCGGGCGCCAAATTGTCTTTTTTAAATTATCGGGACAATTAAACCGACTTGACAAAGATGTAAAAAATAACAATATACAGACTATGTTTATTGAATTAAATGTAATGATGAAATAATGAAGGTCTTAAAATTATTCTTAAAGTACTAAATAGAACACTACATAAATACCTTATAAATTTTGTACACAAACTTTTCTTTTTGACAACCACTGGTATCTAAATATGATTACGGAGAGGTTAACAGGATGGAGTCATCCTTGCGTCATCATGGTGCAATCTTGACATAATGTTATCAGCCACACCCCAAATTGAATTATTTTTATAAAAAAAATCCGTATAATTTCTTCTTAAAATTTTTAAATCCACTTCTTATTGCATTAATTGAAAGCATCCATTCAAAAAATTGCAAATGTATGCAACCATAAAATCAAATGCGTACTTAAGATGCAATTACGTTGTAAATTGAGGTAATGATATACGTGTAATTAAAGTAAAAACGTTATTAAAACGCAAAGAAAAACGTAAGGAAAAAACCCAAAGAAAAACGCCTAAAAAGAACAAAATGCTATAATTTTATGTAAATGTATTAAAAATATCTCTTAGCACCAAAGTGATGGCGTTTTTCACATAAATTTAAATAAAATCAAAAAGAAGCAGCTTCATGCTTCGACATTAAACAGGAAGTCAAAATGGGGGATTTCGAAGTAGATGATGAGGTCATGTGTACAAGATATCAGCAGATTAACTTGACGCCGACGCGTTGCTTATAGAATTAAGTCACGATGCTTTGCGCAACTCAATGACTAGAAAATAGTTTATGAGAATGTAAATCTTTACAAAAAGATATGCAAATTAAGTTGCCTACCTCATACCAATATTTCAATAATTAAAATTTTCTTGTATTTAGAACTAAATGAAGGAAAGATCCTAAATTGAGGTATATTTTATACAACACTAAAAAAGAGTTGTTACAAATTGTCTTCGTAATGAATACTGCCTGTTTGCTCGAAACGCTCTTTCAATCTTGCAAATGCTGAAACTTGCGGGTGTCGTGCATTTGGAAATTTTTGCTTATAAATTCGATGGGCTAAAAGACAATTTTTATCGCTTTCACCAAGGACGTAAATCATATTAACAAGTTCTTCTTTCGAAAAATTCATTTTGTAATTTAGGAAGTAAGTATACAATACTACACAAATATTAGCACTGTTTGACAAGTTTGATTTCTTCATTTGTTTTCGTTCATCTTTTGTTTTACTGTCTTTTGATTAAATTGTTTAATTTTACAATGAATCGTTTAAAAACATGTCAAATATCTCTTAAAAATGGTGGTTTCATACAATATTTATTATAATTACAATTTATGTATTTCAGTTAATATTTTTTAGTTTCTTATGTATCCACAGCTTGCTTTGATCGACTAATGTTACTCTTCATCAGTGTTATCAACGAAACAAATTTAACAAATTTAAATATCTCCGAAACTATTAGAGATAGGTATAGAACATATTCAACATAAATGAAAACCGATTAATAGACGAAGACAAGGCATTAAAAAAATATAGGATGTGCCATTAAAAAAATGAAGATATAGCATTTTCAAATTTATTTTATTGAATTAATTTTTGTGATCACTCTGTATATTGAAATCCAATTTTGACAACAGATTAAAGTAAGCTCATGTGTGAATAAATTCTATACCAAGGATTATTTTTTTATCTTTAAAAATAACTGAGATACGCCTACTTGAATTACTACATAAAAATGTCAGTTTTTAGTTAACTTTGCAAATATCTCAAAAACTGTAAGATTTAGCTTGTAAGTAATTCTTATAAAAAAGATGTAAAATTATAAGGAAAATCGAAAATTAAAATAATATATAGGGCGTTCTATTTAAAAATCAAAAGTTCTATATTGTACCGCTTTTATATTACACCCTGTAGAAACCAAACTATTTTTAGATTATGCAGCTTATAAAAATAGACAACTTTCATATTTAAACTTATCTTCTAAGTTTAATGGCTAAGGAGCTATCGACCGAATACGCACTATTGGGACACCCTGTATATATATTTACATAATTTTTAAAAAATTTTAAAATTGCATATTTCCTCGTCATTTTGTCCTAGTTCTCATAAAAATATGTAAAAAGTAAGGATTTTAAGGAAATCCAGATTTTTAAAATTTCGGTAGACAATCCCCTTAACATTGTATGAAATTTGCAACAATTTTGTAAGTAAATTGATATGTATAAATTCTGTTCACGTAACGGTTTTTTCCATACTCTTCCCCCATATTTTAAATATTCTTATTATATTAATTATTTCTGCTCAATTAATTATATATAGCAATCATCAGAATGTAATTAATAATTTAAAGCAAAGCAAAAACAATTCACATCACATAATGTATATTTCTTATAATATTATGACTCATAATCAGAATTGCCCTCTGACTCATCTCAAACTTAATCAACCACTTGTTGATATCACCTTATTACAAAGTTTAATGTAGGAGCAGTAAGTATTAAGAAAAATGACGGAAGAAGTGCTAGAAGTACCTAAATGGTTGAAAGAATTGGAAGAAAAACGTGAAAGACGATTAAAAGCAAGATTAGGACATGAAGCAGGGGCAGGTTCACCTTGTTTAACTTGTGAGAATAAATGTCCAGGTATATTCAAATTTTTATTTTTCTGTAAACTTATTGAAAACAATTACAGGATTAGATTTGCACTTTTGGAGAAAGATTTGTAAAAATTGTAAGTGTGGAAAGGAAAATCATGATGTTAACGATGATGATATTTACGGATGGGCTCAGTTTCAATTGTTGGGTAGTAAACCGAGTAAAAATAAAAAAATTGGTAGGTATTTTGTGCATTTACATATTTTATGCTATGCTTATCTTCTAGTTTGTATAATAAAGTTTATGCTTTTTATTAGTTTTTTTATATTGCTTAGTGTTTAGGCTTTATTTGTTAAATGCTTTGACTTTGGTTGTTGGTTTTTACTGTATATTTTTTATGCAAGATTGTTCTATACAAGTTTAACTACAAATGTACTTGATAACTTACAGTTTTACCTGGTCGTAAAGATGCTGTCGAACTTGACTGGACACCAAAAGGGCAAAGTGATACAGTTGACTTATACTTAAAAGAGCTTCCAGTAAACCTTCTTCCAATAAAAGGCTCAACAGCAGCACAAGAACGTAAACAGTTACTACAAAAACAAATACCGCTACATGATATCGATCCAACCTTATGTCACGCATTAAGCGAAAATGAAGTCAAACAAATGAATGATTATATTGCACATGTTAAGCAAAGCAGTGTAGGTATAGGCCATATAATGAAGCTTAATGATCTTTTAAAAAATCGTCAAAGTTTAAATCCACAATATCAATTAAATCGTGTTCCAATGCAAATATCGCAATCTCAGCATATTATCCTACAAGGTTCTGATCGTGCTAATATTATTAAAAACGAATATGATGCTGTGAAGAATCTTAATCAATTGACACTTACCGACTTAAAGGAGAATATCCCGAAAGAGGCTGCTACAGTGCCGGTAGATAATCGAAATCCATCACAAATCTCCAATGTTCGTGATATTAATTATGCAGCTGGATTTAATTATGTTAATAAACCTAACTATGCCAATCACCCTCACACAATTTTGACCGATGATCAAGCTGCCATTAATGTTACTTCCCCAAAAAATATTCTTGCACAAATGAGCAATATTAACTATCCGAATCATCTTCATACAATTTTAGCAGATGATCAAGCTGCAGTTAATGTCAATGTTCCAAAGAATATTCACGCACAAATCAGCAATATTAACTACCCGAACCATCCTCACACAATGTTGGCAGATGACCAAGTTGCAATTAATGTCAATGCTCCAAAAGATATTCATGGACAAATGTGCAATGTTAACTATGCTAATCACCCTCACAGAATTCTGATTGATGACCAAGCCACGACGAATGCCAATGCTCCAAAAGAAACTCGTGCGCAAATGTGCAATATTACCTATCCGGATCAAAAGACTCACAACAAATTAATGCAACCTCCTACCTTAAGTTCCCTATATCCCAACCAACCATACGCTAACCAGCTTGATAACCAATCCTTACACACTTTTAAGCCGATTAGGGATATACACCTCGAAGGGTTAACCACAAATTCACCTGATTCATATCAATTTTCTCACACGATCGATCACGTCCCTGTTACAAGATCCGCATTTGTTAATAAATTACAACATGGGCTTGATCAGCGCTTAAATCTCAATCCAAATCAGCCAATCTCCCATGTAGTCGATAACCAAACTCCTCTAAATTTACAAAATACCGATGTTCATTCCAAACTCCATTCTATTCATAACTCGCCTAATAATTATCAAAACTCTGCTTTAAGAGAAGTTTATCCTGATCAGAATGTTAATTTTAAAATTGGCGATTTAAAAGGAAACCCTGAACTTATGGGCCTATCGAACATGCCTCACTATGCCTCGACTAAACTCAACACACAATCAGATCAACAAATTCCACAAAAAATCACAAGCATTAAGGACTTAGCTTACTCAACTTACAATCCACTTTCACCTAAAAACTATAATCCAAACCAACTGTACGTTGAAGAAGAGAATCTTCAACCCACTCCCATTAGTGTAGGTGCTATCAACGATATCGAATATATAAATCCGTTAATAAAATCGGCAGAACAAAAACAAAACGAGTTTCTACCCAATACTCCTCGCAAGAACGTTCAATTCGACTTAAATGATGTTGAGATATTACCCAATTGTTACAAATGCAACAAAATGTTCTTGACCGATGATTTTGTTATTGGAATCGATCGTTCTGATGCCTTATGGCATTCTGATTGTTTCCGATGTACAGGCTGTAACCAAAATTTAGCAGATTTACTATATTTTTATCATAAGGAAAGCAATGATATTTATTGTGGACGTGATTATGCTAAAATTAGGGGTATACCACGTTGTCAAGCTTGTGACGAATTAATTTTTGTTAAGGAATATTGTTTAGCGGAGAATTCAACGTTCCATGTTAAGCATTTCTGTTGTTACGAATGTGATAAACCATTAGCTGGACAAAATTATGTTATGGAAGAATTGCAACCTTTATGCGTACCTTGTTTTGAAAATGTTAAAGCTGAGAAGTGTAAGGGGTGTTTGCAGGTAATTAAACCAGATGAGAAAGGTGCTAATTTGAATGGTGTACATTTTCATGCAAATGACGAATGTTTTTGTTGTAAAATGTGCAGGAAACCATTGCTTGGTGCTAAAATATTATTTAAAAATGAAAATTTATATTGTTCATCGCCCTGTTTTGCGGCTGATAAGTAAGACTTCATTATGTAATTATTTGTATGTGCCTTTTTTGTGCCATTTTAGACTTATAATGTGCAGCTACAATATTTTTATATAGCTACAATTATAAGTATTATAAATAGATTATATAATTATGTAGAAAAATATATACACATATTATATTACTTCATTATTGAACTGTATTAACCTTCTTCTCCCTCACTGTGATACCCTATATGGGTGTCTGGTTATGTTCCTCTGTTCATTGAATCCATTTCCTCCATTTTTTCCAGTTCCTGTCATCTTCTCTCATTTCCTACTTGTTTTTCCCTTAGACTGTCCAATATTGATAGTTTGATTTAGCCATGTAGTTTTATTGACTATTTTCCTTAGCACCGTCATTTGCGTAGCTGTTAAGTTGGATTTCTGTTTGTGTTGGCTAATCCAGGTCTTACTGGAGTATAGCATTATAGTGTTCGTTATGGTATTGTGTATCATTAGTTTAATCTTCCTACTTATTTCCATAGATAGTTTTGTTGAGCTTGTAATATGCCTTATTTGCCTTTTTTATTTTGTTTGCTATTTCTAAATCATATTTCCCATCATTTGTAAATGTACTGGTGTTAGCTCCTCCATCATATTTCCTTTGTAGTTGAGATTGTATATTTCTTCCTCTGCTATTTTATTGAATACTATTACTTTACTCTTGTCCATATTGACTCTCATATGCATGTTCTCTATCTCCTCTATCCAAACACGAGCTTTTGCATTTTTCTTTTACTGTCTGCTATTAGAACTAGGGAAGGGCGGGGCAAGATGTAACCTCTACATTATATCAATCAATAATCCATTATAAAAAAATATATTCTAAATAGAAAATAAAAATAAAACATAAAAAAGCGCAATTGCCCCAGGGGTGAGGCAAGATGGGGTACCTGTGATAACATAAAAATGTATTTACAAAAGGTACAAACATGAGCCACATCCTCATCTCGTCATCTTCTCCTGCGCAGGAGCAGTGTGCCTATCTCTTACAGATAGTGCAAGATACCCATCCTTAATCAGATTGTGAATATAAATAGTCGCAGTATAAACATTTCACATCTTCGTCCTCCTCATCTGATGACTGTTTTGACTTTTTTTTAGGTAGATTCGTTACCGGGCTTTGCCTATTTGATTTTCCCTTATTTTTTAAAGGGACCACAACTTTTTTTGTCTCTATCAAATTATTTTTGTAGGGCGATGAGATAAGAATTGCGGTCTTCCCTCGATGAACACTTTTTCTTTTTCGACCATCATTGCCAGCATGGGGAGCAGGCAAAACTGCTTGAGGAAGAAGGAATAGGCAACGTATTTCATTCCCTCCCCAAGGGGGAGGGCGGGCTGCTCGAGCTTCCCGAGCTCCTTCAGCCACAATCATGGATTCCCAGCATACATACATACATTACGTATATATGCATGGTGGGATTAAGGATAGGTGTGGTCAGGATAGGATCGGAAGGAACGAAGTTAGGGTTTTGAGGGGGAAAGTACTACCCCAGCATTCGCCTAAGTAGCCGCACATGATGTGCATATACGCAGTGACCATGCCGCTACATGTGTATGAGGAAAACCCCCTGAAAAAAAACCTCATACAAGGTAGACGGTAACGGGAATCGAACCCATTACCTCCCGAATACTAAGCAGGTCGTGTCACCACTACACTACCAGCTCGGTACTGCTTGAGGTGAAACCGTAGCAAATGACATTGACGAATTATTTGTTCCAACGCTAGGTGTCATAGGATCTTCAGCATGGGAATGGGAACACGACGGCAGATTAGAAATTGATTGTTGAGTCGAGATGTTTAGTGGAGTTGTCAATGGCTCGGATCTTCTATTTTGTTTTTCAGGAGTTCTTAGTGGTTCGTGAGTGAGATCAGGAATGTTTTGAGATTCTTGGATTTCTCTTGTTTCGATAGATTCAGCCGGAATGACAGGGTCGTTAATGTCAGGCCTTTCATTAGGTTCAGCTGCAATAAAATCGGCGTCCGTAAAAATGTCGGAGTTACAGGGCCAAATCCCAGTTGCAGAAAATCCATTCATAGCGATGGGCATTGTTGCAGCTCGTGCTAAGCTTTGCCAAAAATTTCTGCAATCTGAAACGTTGTTACCACCCTTCCAGGATGTGCTCGCAACCAAGTGGTTATTTCATCGTCGTAATACGTGATTAACGGCTTCATGAAGTCTACGTCGAGGGGCTGCAAATTGTGTGTGCAATGTGGAGTGAAACAGTCAAATTCTGGAGCCATTTCTATTACGTTCAAATTTTGCGTATGAGTGGTATGGCCATCAAATATCAGCAACACACGGTGATCCTTTGAAGCCTGGGAAAATTTAATGAATTTTTTGAACCGGTATTCAAAAAGCCCCTTCTGTATCCATCCGCTGCTGTTAACTTCAGCCCATGCCCCTGGTAGCGCTCCATTCATTAGTTCCTCCTTCATTCTTTGGCGCGGAAAGATTAACATTGGAGGATATACCTCTCAGCAGCATTAAAACAAATTTTCACGGTGACGGTTTGACCTCGTTCTGCTGAAGATAAGCCCCCGACTTGCTTTTCACCTTTATTTGCTATTATTTTACGTTTCGACTTTGCAACTCACGATATCCCAGTCTCGTCACAATTAAATACTTGATCAGCAGTCAATTTGTGTTCATCGATTATGCCACAAAGAAGTTCAAAAAATTTTGAAACGCCCAGTTTATTAAATCCTATTGCTCGAGCGGCAGTTGTAGCTTCAGGTTTTCTAAGTGACCATTCATACCTCTTCAAAAATGATTGCAGCCAGTCTTTTCCAGGTTCAGCGTTGTCAACATTAAAAGAATGCTTGATGTCATTTCTAACTGCAAGCTGAAATGCTAATTTTCTTAAGTCAGGCGGAGAGAGCGAAAAGCGGATTTTCCATATCCCTTAAATACGACACCAACTCTTGTTCCTCTTTATCACTGAAAATCCTTTTCTTTGGTCCCGAACTTTCCTTTAGTGGTTTGTCTACATAAGGATTTTGCTTCTTCATTAGCACCTTTCTTTCAAGCGTTGTCTGAGGAACAGAAAATGTAGCAGCCGCTTTACGACATCCCATCTTCTTTACGATAGAAATGCCCTCACCCATTGCCTTTTCAGACCAACTCTGCAGAGTTGTCTCCCGTTTGTAGTTACGCACCATGTTCTGGAAGTAAAAAAATTGATAAAATTATCACATAATTAATGTAACTAGAGAGGGGCAAGACGGGGACGTCCCCATCTTGCCCCATGTTTACATCCCCGTCTTGCCCCATCACCACTTTTCAGGTTAAAAGTCCCATTTTTTTTAATCGTAATATAGACATATGATAACATCATTATTGCATTACCAAATAAATGTTTTTTACACACATTTACATGAGAAAACAAAATAATTTCATTAAACTTATCTAAATGTGGTTATTTTTGGTGAAGTGGTTAACTAGTGATATTGTAAGTAAATATGATGAATGCCGTCAGATGGCAGTTCATTGGAATTATGAGGGGCGTCTTGCAACGTAGCTCCGTCTTGCCCCGCCCACCCCTATATTGTCAGCGTAAAGTAGTGCATCAATCTGAACTGGTTGCATATTTCTATAATCTATTGTAGTTTTCAATCCTATGGCTCTTTCTCTAATATTTTTCAAGATCCTATCCATTACTATTATTAATAATAGGGGACTTAAGCTATCTCCCTGTTTGAGTTGTACGTACTTTGATCTGCTTCCATTTGCTTGTATGATGACTGTTTCTAGGTACTTGTAGTTTTTCTAGACATTCAAATATTGTATGCCTCTGTATTGTGTCGAAAGCTGCTTGTAGGTCTATAAATACTACGATCAATTTTTCTCCCATTTGTCCTGAAGGCTGTTTGCTCTTCTTCTAGTTTATCTTCTGTATACTTCCTTATTATCTATTCTATAATTCTGTATATTACTGATGATAGGCGTATGACTCGACAGTTCTCGCATTTTGTTCTATCTCTTTTTTTATAAATTGGGGTTCCATTCTTCGGGTATTTTGTTATTCCTCTCTGCTTACTTGAATATTTCCCATAACCAGTCTATTCCTATTTCTGTTATCTTCTCCACTTGCTTTTCCTGTTTTAATTTTTTTTATTGCCTTTTTTATTCTTGTCTGCTTATATTATACATCCCCGTTTCCTCTTCGTGTATATCTTGTTCTCTGTCTTCCTCTCGTAGGACATCTTGTTCTTTTTCTTTATCGAATTTTTCAGCAAAGAACTTCCTCCATCTATCTGTTATGTCTTCGAATTTTATTATCAGTGTGTTGTCTTTGTTCCTTATCCCACTCAGCTCGTTCTTTCCGTTACTTCTCATAGCATTGATTTCGTTCCAAAATTTTCTGTTATTATTTCTAAAGCCCTCTTCTTCTAAGTCCCCCCAAGTTTTCTTCTTGGCTCGCTTCACTTCTTCCTTCGCTAGTTTATTTAGTTTGCCATTTGTTTTTCTTCGATTTCGTTTTTTGGTATCTACTCCATGCAATTTTCTTCTGTTTAACCACATTCTTCACTTCTTCGGTCCACCATCTAGTTCGTTTATCTCCTTTTCTAATTTACTTAATTCCGCATATCTTCTTTGTCGTATTTAGCATAGCTTCCTTAAAAATTTTCCATCTTTATAAATTTAAATTGGTACTTTTTCTCTGTTGAGTTTTTAGGGCATTAACCGTTTTCTCTGCGTATTGTCCACTTATGGTTCTTTAGTGACTGACTAGGTCAGTCGAGTCGCCATGTTTACCAGTGCGCCATCTATGGTCAGGCTGACTACGGTCAGTCGAGTAACATCGTTTACTCGATCATTGCACGTGAACGCTGTAACATCGTTCTATAAAAGTATCTTTGAAAACGTGTTTTTTGAGCTGTCTGATCTAAGGTAAGTGCTTTTTAGCTATTGTAGCAGGGTTGTTATAATAATAGGAACATTAAGTTGCAATATATTTTATGAAAACACATAGTTTTGACGAGTTTATGAAAATATTAAACAGACCTGACATCAAGTTACTTTAACCTAATGCAATATGTACACTTTCAGGCAAAATGATCCTTTATTGGGTTGGGTAAAATGATCCGGGATCATTTTGACCGCTTGACTTTTTTTCTCACAGTAAAAATTTAAGACAACGAAAGAGAACATTATCAACAAATATTCAAATATTCTTAACAAATACCAAATTGTTTTACTTTTTTTTTGGTGCAGATAATAACATGGTTCAAAAACAAAAAAGAAAAACTAAGAGGCAGTTGTGGGACGAAGATAAAATGCAACAAGTAATAGAAGAGGTCCGTCGTGGCTTAGGTTACAAAACTGCGGCCAGAAACTTTGGTGTTTCGCTGATGAGTTTAAAGAGACGCTGCAACTGAACGAACAAATTGGCTGTTAATGCTGTTAAGAAACTGGAAGCAAAAGACTGGTTTTCACTAAGGAACAGGAAGAGGAATTGGTTGCGCATATACTTGACATGGAAAGCACAATGTACGGTCTCACCACTAAAGATGTGAGATCCATTGCTTATCAGATTGAAGACAAAAATAATATTGATCATCTCTTCTCCAAGGACACATGTCTAACTGGTAAAGATTGGTTGACCGGTTTTCGCAAAAGGCACCCTCAACTTTCACTAAAATCACCTGAGTCGACATCAGCGGCTCGCGCTCGTGCTTTTAACCGACCTGTCCTGACCAAATTTTTCACGTTGCCAAAGACAGTGTATGACAAAACAAAATTTCCAACACACAGGATATTTAATGTTGACAAAACATCTTTGAGTACGGTCCCAGGTAAAAATTGTAAAGTTCTAGCTCAAAGAGGTAGAAAACATGTTGGCAGAGTTGTATCCGCAGAACGAGGTGTGTTCACTGCTGCCGTAATTTGTATGTCAGCATGTAGTTATTATGTTCCACCTATGGTTATTTTTACTCGTAAGCGAATGAAAGAAGAGTTGAAAGATGATGAACCACCGGGAACAGCATTCTATTGCGACGATTCTGGTTGGATGAAAGTTGAGGTTTTTGAGGTGTGGTTTGACCATTTTCTTTCCTTTATTAAGCCTTCACAAGAGGATCCTGCACTGCTGATTCTTGATGGCCACCTTTCGCACACAAATCATTTGAGTGTCATCGAAAAGTCCAGAAGTAATTTTGTGACCATTTTATCTTAACTGCCACACACCGCCCACCAAATGCAGCCGTTAGACGTGAGTTTCATGCATCCGCTCTATCACTACGACGATAAAGCATTGGAAAAGTGGCTTACTAATCACCTCGGAAGGGTTGTAACCGTTTTCCAAATCTCACAAATCTTCAACGAGTCTTACATGCAGGCATGCACACCACTTAACGCGATTAACGGATTCAAGAAGATGGGAATTTTTCCGTACGACCCCGATGTTTTCACTGACATTGATTTCGCAGCTGCCGAAGTGACTGAACAAAACGAACCTGGGAATGACAACACCCATGAGGAAAATGATGCGGCCCTTGAACAAAATGAATCAGTCAATGATGAATACATTGCCGCTCGTGAGCAGAAAGATGAGGCCAATGAAAAAAATATTGAAAGCAACGATCAAAATGACGCATTACCAGCAACTGTTACACAACCCTTAGCTTCGGTTAATGGACCCTCGACATCAAGGGCATCAAGTGGTTTTAACATACTGCTAAATGAATTGTTAGAGGAACAACAGAAGAAGGAAAAGCCGGTCGAAAAAAAGCTCTAAAAAACAAGAATAAATTGGCAGAAAAAAAAGTTCCCCAAAAAAAAATAAAAGACGAAATGTGAGAAATATACGAATAACCAAATAAGAAAACAGAACAAAAATGTCGAGGAATCTTCGGAGGAAGAAGATACAGAATGTGTTATTTGTACCGAAACATGTCTACAGTCTCATTCAGGAGTGCTCAATGTACTATCGTTGGGCACATGATGAGTGTGCGGGAATCGACGATAATGACTGCAATCCTATTGCTATGACTTGTATTGACAATGCCAAGGTGAACAAAGTGCGCAAACAGTTAGTAAATAACTTGTAATGTCATCTTGTTTTGCGTTTTAATGCAGACTTTTTGTCTTTTGTCGTGTTTTGATATCTTATTATTAGCTGTTTTATTACACAGCGATTTAAGTTTATTTTTAATGAATATCTTCTGGTTTAGCTAAATAAGGTAATTTTGGTTGTCGTTAATTGGTAGTTTTATTGCGAAAAAACTATTAAAATGCATCTAGAACAGGGATCATTTTGCCTTACCTAAGGGATCATTTTGTATTACTTTAGGGGATCATTTTGCCCAACATATCAGGGTAAAACGATCCTTTTGCAAACATCTACATTACTGGCCCTCAAAAAATTGCTTACCTATTATACCAAAAAGTTGGTGAGGCATTTTTATGCACATTCCAAAAAAATATATTTCATCTTCTTTTCTTGTATACTTTGCTTTTTACAGACATTTCTAGCTTAGGGGGGCCATTTTGGGCTACCCTACCCTATATTAATCTTCTTATATATACTACATTCTTTTTCCACAACTATGGGTTGAGATATTTGGCATGACTATACTGTGATTTGTACTGAGCCCTGCCTTCTTTCGTACCAACTTTTATTGCGCTCTCGAAATCCTGGCTATATACAATGAAGCCGATTACACTCTTTACATTTCTTCCTTCTGCTATAAAAGAGTATCGATCTTCCATAGGTTGGTACCAGGAGTAGTTGCCTATCTTTAGGTTGTTTGTAATGCAGAATTCCAGCATTTTCATTCCATTTCTGTTCATTTCCTTTTCTCCCAAACTGCCCATTCCTTTACTAGTGTCAATCCCTACTCTAGCATTCCAGTCCCCTATAATCCTAAGGTGGTAGGCATGTATACTCCATGCCAGCCGGGAGGTACCACCACCATGGGCTCCTTAATATTTGGTCTCCGATTTTCTGAGCTCGGTTAGGGCTGCCGGTTACCTTTTCCTTCATCCTTATCCTTCCTTCTCGCCCTCACTGTCTTCCTATCGGATTGAAAGTCCCAAATTAAAAAATAATCCTGCTCCATTCGGATGTCCGGGAGGGCAGTGCCCAACCGACCACGATCATCGAAAGTATCAACTTTCTGATTCACTACTGCAACATCCGCGGTATCAGATCTAATCTTAATGCTATTAACCAACATCTTGAACAATTACAACGTGATATTTTGTTTCTATCTGAAACACAAGTCTCCTCTGAAAGCTCCGAGTCACCCGACTTGCAATTTCCTCAATACCACCTTCACTCTAACTTTCGATATAAAGGAGGCATATGTGCCTACATCAAGGACACCATTGCTTGCAAGAGGGTTTCTTCCTCAGAAAATAAAAATTTTGATGAGATTTGGTTTAAACATTCTGGTCCTAATTTTGTGAAATTCTACTGTTGCATTTATAGGTCTCCTAATGACAGTAACTTTCAAGACTTCTTCGATTACCTTAGTATGAAAGCCGATCCCTCATAGTACCGACCAATTGCCATCACTTCCATTCTGTCTAAAATCATGGAAAAAGCCATCAATCAGCAACTGCTCACGTTCCTTGAAACTAACAAACTCCTTAGTGACCACCAATATGGGTTTAGGCAAAGTCGTTCAACAGGTGATCTTCTTCCATATGTGACCCAAGTTTGGAACAATACAGTAGAGCAGTCCGGTGAAACAGTTGTAGTCGCTTTAGATATCTCAAAGGCATTTGACCAAATTTGGCATAAGTGTTTACTTGCCAAACTCACCTCATTTGGGTTAAATGATACGCTCATCAACTGGGTTTCTAGTTTCCTTGATGAAAGACGAATACGTGTCGTAGTTGATGGCTTTTTTTCAAAGGAAGTTAGCATTAACGCGGGCGTATTACAGGGATCCGTTATAGCGCCTAAACTTTTTCTGCTGTACATAAATGACCTTATTTCTTCAACAACTAACCCCAGCCATTGCTTTGCTGACGATAGCATTCTTCACTGTAGTTCATCTCAGTTTACTCGTAGTGATAATCCACCTTCTATGTCAAATCAAGAAATTAAAGCTGAAATGGCAAACTCAATCAACAAAGACATTCAACGTATTCTCGAATGGGGAAGCAATAATCTAGTTAAATTTAATGCTAACAAAACTCAGTGTTGCCTTGTGTCCGCCAAAAAAGATCGATCATTTCCTGTTGTAAGTATGAATGGCCCAGTTCTTAAGTTTTTAGACTCTATTACTCTGTTGGGTATGACTGTATCTTCAAATCTCTCATAGGTTGACCATCTTCTGTCAGCTACCAAAACAGATGCTCGTAAAATAGGCTTTTTGTACAGATCTAAGCAGTACTTTACCTCTCGACAACTCCTTCTGCTGTATAAGGCCCAAATTCGACCTCATCTGGAATGTAATTCACATCTCTGGGTTAGTGCTTCCCTATACGCTCTCGATATCGTTGATCGTATTCAAAAGATAGCGATTAGGCTTATAGATGATCCGTCCTTAACTTCTCTCATACAGTCCCTTGAGCATAGAAGGATGGTTTCAGTTCTTTCTTTGTATTATCGTTATTACAACGGCTATTGTGCTGCTGAATTATATTCTTGGATACCATCTCGGGCTATCTTTGCGACAAACACTTGGTTCGCTCATTCACATCATCAGTATGCAGTACAAATCTTCACTTGTCGTACCAAACGGGCGCAATCCACATTTTTCTACACGGCTTCTAAACTCTGGAATGATCTCCCAGTTCCTGCTTTCCTCTCACTTATGATATGAGAAAATTTAAGGTAGCTGTTCATAGGCATCTATTGGCAATTCATTATCCCTCTATCCACCCTCCTAAGTGTTCCTGAGTGCTTTAACACGATAGGCCAAATTTAGCCTGTTCAGGTCCACAATCATAAAAAAAAAATTATTTTATCTATTATATCTCTTGCCTTATCTAGTGTACTTTGTAATGATTCATAAGATTCGTTCATTTTTTTCCTCTACTCTTCCTTCTATTGGTGCATGTATTTGTATAATGGTTATATTTTCAATGGTTTCCAGTATCATCGAAATTATTCTCGATAACACTGCTTCACATTTCATTAGCCTTTTATCTAAATCCTTCTTAATTATTATGCCTACTACTTCCTTTGCTCTGTTGCCCATTTCCACTCCTGAGTAATACATTTTATAATTGTTTCCAAGATTTTTGTTTCCCTTTCCTGTTATTTTTGTTTCACTTAAACCTAAAATCATTAGCTAAAAATTTTCCATTTCATACAGAACTTCCATATTTTTCCCCGTTAAGGATGTTACGTTCCAGATTCCTACCTGCCAATTTTTTATTGTTTGTTTCACATGTATTTTTACTATATACATTGTCTCTTACACCCGTTTTAATTTCTCTTATCTTCACATTGCCCTTTATATTTTCATTTTCGTTATCCTTTTTGTTTACTTGTGTCGTTTCCAATTTTCGTCCTGTGTCGGTCTGTGTTAGTTTTTTGGAGAATTATCCGTTTTCCTTGTTTTTGTAATCTTTAGTGATTTGTTAAAGTCTCATCCTCTGACTTGTTTTCTGGTGATCTTTGACGAAGTGTTCTGCCCTTTTTTGTAAGTTCGTCTATCTCGTTGCATTTCTTTCTCTTCAGCTTCTTTCTCTTCATTTTCCTTTATATCATAACTTTCTCTTTCCTTTATCTGCTCTAGGGAGAAGGTATTGCCGTTTCCTATCAGTTTGCTAAATCTCATAGTTGCATGGTGACCTTTTCTAAGTACTTTCATATGTTGTCTAAGTTATTTTCGCTGTTCCTGAATCTCCCTTGTAAAATCCTCTTCTACGAAAATTTTTGTTCCTATTAGTTTCTTCGTCGCTCTAAGAATTTGCATTTTTTTATTCCAGCTTCTCATTTCCATCTCTGTTGGTTTTCTATTATTTTCTTGCTCTTTTCCAATTCTTCTGATGACCACTACCTCCTCTTCCACCCCTATTGTTACTTCCATATCCCTTAGGATTGCTTTCTTTTTTCTTTCAGCATTAAGTCGCTCTCTTCTTTTAGTTTCCTTGACTCCATGTATTATTAGTTTCTTTTTCTTTATCTCCCTCTGATAATAATTACTACTTTTATTTAAATAACTTGCCTTGACTAGCTTCTCAAACGGAATAGGGATCAGTATATAGTTCAGTGTAAAAATTAGAACATTAAACATTTGTGTAAGTTTCATCTGTATCATAAAATTTAATCGTGATAGTATTTAGTTCTGAAATTGTATAAATTTTACTTTTAATTAAACATCCCGTATCAGATGAAAATATATAGGTACCACGCTGTGCGCTTGTGAATTTTATTGACTTAAAAAGATGTGTAATTATCATGACTCACCAATTCCATTAATTTAATATGGGTAAGTATCTTTTATCGTTTTAATATAACATTGAATTATAAATCAATAAATGATTGACTTATTTCCAGTTTAGCACATAATCTACTTGTATCCTTTACACAATACAGATAAATAAACTCTAATAAAATGCAACATAACCTCAAAGAATAATTAAGACTCATAGACTAACAGTTAATGTTCTTTTCTTATAGCTGGCTCATTTTCCAATTCCCATGTAATTCGAATTCCAATATCTTTTGTTCCCTTGGTGTAAGTTCTAGACAGCATCAGCAAGTTGTGGATATGCTGCACCAACGTTCACTCCATGGATGGAAATTCCATACATCGCCAATATGCATAGGTATTCTGCACCAATATTTACTGCTTTGTCACTTTCCAAAAACACTTTAATTTATTTATTATATTTATGAATATAATAATTTACTTTTTGGTTTTTATCTTCAAAATACCACAACTTTTATCGGCATCCAAAATTATTATAACTTACACTTTCAATTTCAATTGAATAATAATATAAAGGCAATTTGTTTAAATAATTTTTAATTTTAATGCAGTAATTGAAATAATTTTATTTACATTCAAGCAAACGACACAAAAGTATCAATCATGTGCACATCAAGTGACATGTTCACATTTTGGAAAGTTTATAAGATGAGATACAAAAATTTCTGTCACTTGCTTATGTAGCTTCTGAACAAAACCAAATCACCTTAGCAAAATTGCCAATACAAACATAAGATTACTTAATTTCCATTGGTGAATCAGTTTTCACAAATTTACAAATTATTATTTTTACTGATAACTTCCTTATAAGTAAACAGCTTTTAAAACAATAATTATTTTTGTATTCTGTGCAAAATTCCCAATCCATAGGTACCCCACATGACATATTTCTTTTGAAATTTCTTATTCTACACAAATTATGTCTAATATGCAAATTTTCATATATACACTTACTTATAACTAAATTAATCTAATTCTTACAGGAAAACTACAAACAGAAATGGATTCCTTGTCCCAAAATACATAAGAATTCATTAGTCTCAAACACTTTTATGATTCATGTTAATAAGTTCCATCTCAAGTCCTGCGGCATGAACCATCACAATTTGGTCTATCAATTTTTAAGCTTAAATCACATCTGGAATGTTAATTTAAGTTGTAACACTTTCTAAACAAATTATTAAGTAAGTTTATAACATAATCTTTGTTAATTTCACTTTTAAAATTAAAAATTTGTATGAATCTTGTGAACTTTGTTGTGAGTCACCAACTTTAACATGTCCTTTACACTTTTTACATTGATTGATACAATTTAATCAAATTTTGTTTTAGAATGGAATCCATATTATGGTACTGAACCAGCATATTGTCATAAAAACTGGAATACATGTATTTTATGGATGAAATACATATTTTTACTACTCCGAAGCTGCTCGGAAACTATAAAAATAAAGGATAACGTTGTTTAGTCATGATAACACTTTTATATTTATGAAATATGGTATAACTAGCTAACAACAAGAACTACATTTACATCTTTACTTATTTCTATGTTAATTTGCACCTATACAGTTTGCGCTTAACATACATGTTTATTCAAATTAACGTAATTAATTTATGTTTAATGTCTCTTAATATGAACTTATATTATTCTAATGCAGATATTTAGCTTAACTAATACCATCTCATATATATATATATATATATATATATATATATATATATATATATCTGTATAGATATAGTATAGATCTGTAACAAACAAAATATACCCACGTACCACACAAAATTAAAAAAAAAACCGAACGCGTTTCAATAGCTAAGCTATCATCATCAGCGGTCGACTGCTGCTGATGATACCTTAGCTATTGAAACGCGTTTGGTGGTTTTTTAATTTTGTGTGTTACGTGTGTGTATTTTGTTTGTTACAGTAAAGTTAATGTTAGTATTTTAATATGTATGCATTTCATGTTTTTTGGCGGAACATTATCAGAATCGTTGCTTACTAACTTCTATATAAAATAAAACGCTCTTCTAGCATTGGCAAACCGAATGAAATTGCAATGCAAATGCAAACAAATAATTTTAAACTTTAGATTATATATCATATGTATATTAATAATTTTTGTATCTTGACCCCCAATTTGACCAAGTTCGTACAAATGGTGATCCCTCTTATATTTTGATCCTCATCATCCATTAATACAAAAATGCTATGATAATAAGTAGTAAAACAGCAAGCTTGATCTAAATTATAATTTTGTTTAAAATATCTGTTCAAGGCGAGTATAAGATCAACCTGTTCGTTCATTAAAAGCACCCTCTGCTTATATTTATAAATTTGAAATGCTTCCGAAACATCTAATTTGTCTTTTTTATTACAAAAATCTAAAAAGTTAATGTTGTTTTGTGAAGTTATAAGGTGATTAATACATTAGGTTTGGCGTAACTTTTGTATGTCTATATTTGTACATCTAATGTGTTCTTTGTATCTAATATGAATGTTCCCAAGCGTTTGTTCAATATAAACAGAATTGCAGAATGTGCAGTTTATTTTATAAGTACCCGACTTCAAAATGTTAGTTGAATCTTTCACATTAAATAAACATTTAAGAACATTGGTGTTAGTTTTGAAAGCTATTTCATACTTCCTGATCCTTTGTAATATGTGAGCTACATTTTCTGATATTATTCCAAAATATAAAATCTGTCGATTCGGTGCTCATTGGATAAATGTTTTTGATAGATACTGTGTATTCGTGATTTTTACTAAAGTGTCAATAATATCTGAAATGTAAAAGTTGTTTAAGATATTAAACCCAAAAAAACGCTCAATATTATATATATATATATATATATATATATATATATATATATATATATATATATATATATATATATAGATAACTTATGTCTTTTTATGGTGATATGAATTGTGCGGAATTGTAATGTCTGTATGTGCATACTTTCTGAATATGGAGAACTTAAACTTGTTCGGTGTATTGATTTTTATATTAAATCTAGAAAATGAATGGCTCTATTTTGTTCTTTCCCTAGTATAAATTTTATGTTGGGATGTAAATTGTTAATATTAACTAAGAACTCATCAATAAAATGTGATGAACTATCAAAACATGCTAAAATAAGAAAACCAAAATAAAATTTTAAAATACCTATAAAGATACTAGCTACAATGGGTGAAATTGGACTGCCGATAGGTGAAACATTTTTTTGTAGATAAATCTTATTATTGACTGTGAAATAATTTTGATTAATACAGAGATCTAATAAATGAATTAGTCCCATTTTTGTAACTAACTCAACCTTCCTATTAAATAAAAAATGATTTACTAAACCTGTACATTCTTGATTGGTTCTCAAGAATGTTTAATAGAATGTCTTGGTTTGTAATTCAAATTGTTTGTCATTGTGTGGTTTAGTTTATTTGCTAAAGTATGATTAGGGGCTTGGATGTAAGAAACTACTGGTCTAATGTGCACATTGTATTCGTGGATTTCTGCGAGTACAGTTTTGGCGCTTGTGGGTTCTTGTTTAAAATTTGTTGTTTCTCTCAATCTATAAAGCAGACAATTAGTTTTGTAAACCTTGTTCTACATCTTTTTGAAATTTTACTATCTTAACTATCTTTCGAAATAATTACTAAAGCGTTACCTTCATCTATTTTAAATGAAAGTAGATTATTTTCGTTAATTCTATTCTTAACTGATTTTAGTAACTGATTGTATTATTTGTTGTAAGTTGTGTCCTTTTGCAATGAAACTCTAAGTAAATTAGCAATTTGAAATGTGGCATAATTATCTAGAAAAAATATCAGAAAAGGTAGCTCACATATTACAAAAGAACAAGAAATACAAGGTTGCTTTCAAAACTAATACTAATGATCTTGTTTTCTTCCTGTCTTTGTCCAACATAAACAGAATTACAGTTCAGTTCAATTTATAAATAACAGACTTTAAAATGTCGTTTGTTGAATCTTTGAATTTACAAATCCGCTCAACTTTTTATGCTGTCAGTAGCCCATTGCTGATTGAAGCAGTTATTGCTGCTTTTTCCATTTTGTTCCAAAATTCCTATTTTCCGAAAGATGCAACACAGACTTTTTACGAATTCAGGTTTTCTTTTCCAATATTTTGGGATTTGCGCATAATCATAGCGGTTCACCCACGCATAATCTAGTTGGGACCAGAGTTCGTAGAGGGTAATGTTCTAATCTTCAAGAAACGTTTGAAACAGAAGCAACTTATGTTGGTTTACAATAAACGGAGTTTTTATTTAGGTACCATGAAATTAGCTGTGAAACAGTAAAATATCACTTCTGGAATCGCGGGAACTACGCTGCAGTAAAATTTTCAAACGGTCCTTCTGGTGGCGATAGAGGAGACAAAATCAATTATTTATTAATCCCAGTTTTATTAAAAAAATAAGTCGTTTAAGTGACTTATTTTAAGGATCTTAACTCTGCAATAATATGGAATTTATGACCGAATGAGTTTTTGTTATTGTTAATGGTTATTAGCGATAACTATTAATGGTTATTATATCTGAGTAAAGTTATAATTGAATTTAGAAATAAAAATTATAGAATTTAACTGAACTAATTGGCGGGACTGGATATACCGGGTCTTCAAAAATTCAATAGGATTATAACGACATTGATGTGTTGCATATATATATATATATATATATATATATATATATATATATATATATATATATATAACGATGAGATAGGTGGTTAAACAGTGAATTTTAATTAGAGGCCTGACACTGTTCTGTAAAATGATATATAGGTGATATATAGGTGTCTTCAAATGCTGAACTTTAATGAACATTTTGTTCTGGAAAGTCATGTTTAGTGACGAAACTACTTTTTATAGCACCGTTAGTTTAAACTAACTGTCACTGTTAGTCTTCTGAGAATCCGCTCTGGATCAGAGAAAATAGAAATCAAAATTGCTGGAGTCGAAATACTTTCTCCAATGGTGCAAATGATTTCAATTAGTGTTTAGAAAATATTTCTTCATGTTGGACAAGACTGTGTTCTTGAGCATTATTGCCTTAAACTTCGATAATATTTAAACAGAGTGTTCCCAAGGCGTTGGATCGGAAGAGAAACCTCTATTTTATAGACACCTAGACCACCGGATCTTAGCCCTCTTGACTTTTTTTTTTGGGAATGTTAAAAACATGTAGCCTATGAAAATCGTCTTACCACAAGAATCGATATGATGGAACGAATAAATCGAACATAGCTTAGAATAACTCCAGACATTTTGGAAAATGTTAACAGAAATTTCAGGCAAAGGTATTATGAATACCAGATGCAAGATGGAAATGGAAATTTACGGAGAATACGGCGCCCTATAAAAAAATGTTCCTAACATATTTTTTCCGTAGAATACAAAACACTAAAAAGTATTAATTTCCTTTAAAAAAATAAAGTTGACCTTGGAATAATCTTCAAAAAACAAATTCAAGGTTATTTCATGGTTACTGTTAAATCTCACTTTTGAAACCATTCACTTTTTGTCTGAAATATTTGCGTCCATAACCCTTTGTTTTACAAATATTCAGCAGATCAAGTTAAAATAGGACACCTTGTATATAACTAGAGAAAGAAAACAAAAAAAAGAAAACAAAAAACATTAAGATATTTCTTAATACAATTTATACAGGATATATGCAGGTTGATAATGCAAACATTTTCTTTCAATACATTGGGAATTAATTTCCTACATGAAATTGAAGTAGAATGGGGACACTTGCGCTTTCACTTTTGACTTTGGGAATTTCCGGTGATGTAATTTGACCTTGGGGTTGACCTTGGGCCTGGCCTTGGAATTGACCTTGAGCTAGTCAAATATACTTTACTCAACTCGAGAACCTAATCTACTCGGCGATAAATTTGAATTTGTGTTCTAATAAGGGGGTCCTAATGCTAACCTTTAAGTCAGGTTTTTGGAACTTGTGTTAGGGTCTGCGCTCTCTTGTCGTGGCCCCCTTAACGATAAATAGTATTCTAATAACGGGGCCTTAATGCTAACTTGTAAGACAGGTTTTCGGAACTTGTGTTAGTGCCTGCGACTCTTTGCCGTGCCTTATTAAGGGTAAATAGTATTCTAATAAGAGGACCCTAATGGTAACTTGTAAGACAGGTATAGTAACTTGTTTTAGGGTCTGCGCTCCCTTGGTTTGTAATAGTATTCTAATAAGGGGGCCCTAACACTATATCATAAGGCAGGTGTAGGAACTTGTGTTAGCGTCTTCGCCCCCTTGCCCTGGCCCTCTTCGTGCGAAATTTGAATTTGTTTGTGTCGCCATCTAGTGTATTTCTAGGACTAATGAATGTTTTCTGTAATAGAGATTGATCGTGACTCCACCTAGCTTTCTGAATTTCTCCGTTATGTAATCACAATAAAAAACAAGCAAACTTCCGCGAACAGTTCTAACATGTCATGGAAAAACTCCATTAATCAGATGAAAGATAAAACAAGCTGATGTTCATTTCCAATCTTGATAATATGCTACATATTTTATAAATAAATAAACTTTGTTTGAGAAACTGTAAGGGAATTTGAAATAGTATGTGGTACCAGCATAGGAATTCTGAATCACATCAATATCAAACTTGTATCTTGTTTTCTGTATCTATCCCACTCTAGCTAAAAAAGGTTTCATGCTACAACCACACCTTGCAATATTAATTAATTAATTACAACTAAAGTACTAAAACTCTTTTTTATTTATCAGATATCTCTGTCAAAAAAGGGCTTAAATTTATAAGCAGACATGAACGTCCTAAGTAGTTATCGAAAATGGTCTACTACCTAAATATTTATACAATACAATAACAAATATAACTAAACTTGAAATTAGATCCGAATAGCAAAAATTTAATTATCTCTCTCATACTTATTGTAATTTCCCATCTACCTGTTCTTTCGCGTTAACTATAGCATCGCATCTCAAAATTCTACCTATATGAATTTATAAAAACGATTTTTATTTACAACATAGTTTAAAACGATTTTCACCTTGAGACTGTAAAGTCAGCCTTCAACAGTATTTATATCGTGTATACATACAAAATTACTTTTAAAATAAATGAGTAATTAAGAGCTCGTTGGTATTATCATAGATATACATCAAAATTTTATAAATATTATGGTTAATACACGATTAAAAACACGTGCTGGATTTAGTAGATATTTAAAAAGAAAACAATACATTTTTGATATTAAAAAAAAGGCAAATAAAGCAACATTCATTGCCAATTTTCGATGTTTACATTCGATAAAACAAATCTCGGTTTTGATATTAAAAGGTAAGCCCGACAAGACGTAGAATATACCGGTGATCTCGGGTTTCTTCATCTGGTATTTAAGCTAGGATCATGACAGAGTGCCCCCACTAAACATGAAATTAGGTTTCTATTTTACATGCAAGACCTCAATTCGGGAAGCAAGATTATTAATAAAAGATTGAATAAAAACTTAGCGTTTGAAAATATATTTTTAAAAACAATAAATCATTTATTTAATTACATTTTTATTGGTCTTCTTCTTCTTCGACTGTGATTCGTCACTATTATCATTATGGTTCTGAGATGCATCATTTTCCTCTACCTCATCGCTCTTCTTCTGTGAATCATCATCACCATCATCATGGATTTGAAATAAATTCATCTCATCCACTTCATCTTGAACAGTTATATTGAAATAGTTTATTAACAAGTCGGTAAAATCTCTAATGTCCTCTGATGCTGATTCATAAACAAGATAATACATTATAATAATAATAATAATAATGCCCACTCGATGGTAATTACAGTATCTTATAAACATTAGCTGGTGTGATGTATATCGATGTCGTGATATCAATGTTAAATTATTACTTTCTAGCGGTACTATATTAAATCTTTTTGATACTTATTTCCCACTGAAAACGTCGCGATTTACAAAAAAAACCCACCACCATGGCTTACTGAAAATGTTAAAATTCTTATAAAGCTGCGTAGTAAAGCATTAAATCGTTTCACTAATACTAAACTGGAAACACATTGGAACTATTACAAAATGTTATGAAATTTTACTATTTTGAATCCAAATTAAATAATAGCTCAAGTACCAATGTTTATCGTGAGTTGTCGCTAATGCGAATTAGTCATAAACGTCCCAATGTACACCTTCCTTTCCATTTAAATAATGTTTGCAATATAAATAACTTTTCTATTATCTCTGCTCAAAATAATTTAAAGTCTAATCCTGAGTTAGCGATATGTTATAATTCTAAAATGACTTCCAAGTGTTCCACTAAATTTTCTTTTAAAATGGTAACTGGTTCTGATATTAGTAATGCATACATATCGCTTCAAATGATTAACTTATGTTTGCCCACCATAATTCCTGTGATTACACATATAGTAAACTATTCTTTAGAACATTACGTTCCCTGACGTCTGTAATCGTCCCCCTCTGTAAAATGTCGGACCCCAAAACGTTTTCTGATCTAAGGACTATTAGTATCTTACCGGTGGTTTTTGAGAAAATTCTTTTCATTGAAATTAAAGATTACGTTGAGCGACATCTGATTTTACCTAATAAGCAATCCGGTTTCCGTAAGCGACATTCATATGAAACAGCGCTCTAATTGGTAACTGATGATGTTATATCGGCAATTGACAACAACAAAGGTACTAGTTTAGTATTATTAGATTTCTCCAAAGCATTTGACACCGTCAATCATGAATTATTATTAGCAATTCTTTTATTGGTTTTGATAGATCTGAAATTTTGTTGATGTCTAATTATATAATAAGACGGTATCAAAAAGTTCGTCATGGAAACAGGCACTCAGATATAAAAGAAACCACCTGTGGGACACCACAAGGCTTAGTGTTAGGCCCACTTTTGTTTTCAATTTACTCATCTAACATCATAAATAAACTAAAATGTTGTAATTATCATATTTATGCCGATTCCACGCAGCTGTATTACTCATTCCATAAAACCGAATTACAAAGAGCAACTAGCGAAATTAATCGAGATTTAAATAACTTTGTCAGTTGTGCTGCAGAACATTCCTTATTTGTAAACCTCAGCAAGCCCAAGCTAATGTTTTTTGGCTTCCATCATGACAGGGAGTTAAGGATTGAGATCTACTCAAATGTTCAAAAATTGGAGATTGTACGTCAGAATTTGTGGATGTTCAAATTTACTCTACATATACAGTATTAAAAATACTTTATCATTTAGTTTGAAGATTATGTTCTGCAAATCTCTGGTGACGTCACATTTTACGTATTGTAGTTCTGCTTATGGGCCATACCTTTCTAGAAAATACATGCGCAAAATACAAATCGTTCAAAATTCTTGCGCCAGACATATTTTTGGGTGTAAAAAATACCAACATATATGAGACAAACTTAAAATTGTTCAGTGGTTAAACATGAACAAGTGTAGACTTCTCCACTCCTCTTGCCTTTATCATAAAGTATCATAAGACACCCGTGTACCTCTACAATAAAATTACTTTCCGAACGGATATCCACAATATTAACATCCGGCGCAAAGATATAATTTCGGTTCCCTTTCAAAATCTTCAATTCTTTAAACGGTCATTTAGTTACAAAATTGTTGTGCCATATACAACTCAACACCGCCGGATATAAGGTCATTATCATTATCCAAATTTAAGATTGCAGTCAATAAATTACTTTAATTTTGATCAATTTTTATTGTAGATTATAAGCTCAACAGCACTTTGAATATTGGTTTTCGTTTGTTAGTTTTCTGATGCGTTGTTTTAGTGTTGTACGTTTAGCCTGCTCCGAATGCATATGCGGTGCAGGGTTAAGTGGTAGAGCACAGAGAAAGAACTTTCGTTCTTTCTTTGTAAACTTTGCCTTTGGGTGTAAGGGTACATTTTCGTTCCATTGTCTTATTTACTTATTTTTTATTATTCTCTCTTTTAAATTTATTATTATTATTACATTTAATTTCATTTCTACTCTTTGAAAGACGTTATTATTATTGGTTAATAAATGTGTGTTTGTAGTTTTACCAGCACTACCCAAACTCATCATAAACGCACTCTTGCAATTTAATGACTTGTTAAATTTACCATCTGATTTTTAATCTTAAAATATTCGTAAAAGTGTTACGCTAGGACACATTAAATAAAAGTGCGTTCTACCGTGTAAAAATTTCGTTGAGCTCATTACCACCGAAACATACAAAATCCTCTAATTGAGTATTATTCATACCAAATATAGATATAGGGTAATGGTGGAAAACTCAATTTCAAATATGTCCTATCGCAACGCTTCTGAGCCAAGGTATGAACCAGCCGTTTGAGTCGAGACAATCACGATAAGAACTTCCTTTATCTGATAAAAACACCCTTCACCTTATCCAAGATATGAACAGTAACCTTGCATGACCTCGACTTGACCTGGATTTGACGTTAGATTGAGCTTGGCCTAACCCTGGGTTGACCTTAACATGACCTCGCCTCGACCTTCGACCTGCTTTCGATCCTACTTCAGCCTGATCTTAACCCAATCTGTGACATCTGAAATTCTACTTATTTATGTCACGGAGAGCGTGGGCATCTTTAGTCGTTGTAGACTTGTAAATTATTCATAAAAACGATTTCGCCTGGCTTGTTTGTAATAATTAGGGCATTGTTCATTGATCAGTAAAGAAGAGTACTTATGTTCAATCTATTTGTGGAAAAATGGTACCTACGGTACTTTGAAGTTTTTTAACGTTGAACATACAGGGTGTTCCAGTTTTTTGTAGCAGGACTTTAATAGTCGATAGAGCTTTCAAAATTAAGACAAAAAGTTCATATAAACATAGGTTTCCAAACGCTTAGTTTTGAAGATACAGGGTTTCAAAGTTTGAATTTTTTTTCAGTTCTTTTAATTTATCTTCAAAACTATTTAAAATAATAAATCCAAATTTAGTACACATATTACACTTCTTAAACTTAATATTAAGAGTAGTTTAACGTTTATCAATATCTACAGGGTAGTACATTTTCTGGGGTGGTACACCCTTTATCCCCCCCGAACTTTTTCTTGCGACGCCTCTTAATAACCAAAAATTTAGAATGCCCATTTGATTTAGGGACTTTTTTGTCTGCTGCTTTTTTTTCGAAAAATGCATAGTTTTTGAGATAAATTAGCTGTAATTTATTAACAGCTTCCAAATGGTAAGTAAAGAACGTCTGATGTGCCATGAAAAGCACAATAAAAAAAAAAGAATCAAATTATGTCAAATCTCACGTTTTATTTTAAATACGACTTGTTCATAAGAAAGAATGTAATTTATTTACATATTTTATTGTGTTAATTTTTATTGCAAAAGTGATCTTTTAAAATGCCATTTTTGTTTTCTAATCAAGAAATAGCGGATATCCATTTTATTTATGGCTTTGTAAATGGAAGTTCAGCAGCAGCAAGCCCGTGAATATAGGCGAAGATTTCCTTTTAGAAGAGCTCCGCATCCTTCAGTATTTGTAAGAGTTCACCAACAAATTATAAGTCAGGGGTTAAATAATGTGCATGGTCGTCAAAATAATAATCATAGGCAGCAAAGAAATACTGCACTACGAATTTTGCGCGAATTCGACAGAGATCCCACAAGTATCATTAGAAGAGTATCCGTAGCTTTAGGTCGAGTCTCAAATACTACTATTCACCGAACATTAAGACGGGATCACCGATATGCTTACCATCTACAACCTGTTCAAGGACTACAATCCGAGGATGCAGAACGTAGAGTTGCGTATTGTCGATGGATTCTTGCTGAAAATAATAACAATCCAGGTTTTTTAAATAATGTTTTATGGACAGATGAATTCTGCTTCACTTGCCGTGGTGTGGTAAATTTTCAAAACCAGTACGTTCGGGTACATGAAAATCTACACGTAGTTCGCCAGAGACATTTCCAACAAGAATTTAGTGTGAACGTCTGGATAGCTATTTACAATAATCACCTTTTTGGGCCCTACTTTTTACCACCTCGGATGAATGCTGCGGCTTTCTTGGAATTCTTAGAGAATGAAGTTGGGAATATGTGGGAACATTTATTTTATTGTTTTACTTTTATTTTCCTTTATTTAATTCAACTGAAAAGTTAGGAAAAAATCAGTGGAGTACTACTTTTTATTAAGAGACCAAAAAAAAAAACGTGAGAATTGACATAATTTGATTCTTTTTTTTTATTGTTCTTTTCATGGCACCCTATTTTTTGCGGGAACATCAGACGTTCTTTACTTACCATTTGGAAGCTGTTCATGGATTACAGCTAATTTATCTCAAAAACTATGCATTTTTCGAAAAAAAAGCAGAAGACAAAAAGTACCTAAATCAAATGGGCAATCTAATTTTTTTGTTTTTAAGAGTTACACGCGTCGCATGAAAAAGTTCGTGGGGGATAAAGGGTGTACCACCCTAGAAAATGTACTACCCTGTAGATATTGATAAACGTTAAACTACTCTTAATATTGCGTTTAAGAAGTGTATTATGTGTACTAAATTTGGATTTATTATTTTAAACAGTTTTGAAGATAAATTAAAAGAATTGAAATAAAATTAAAACTTTGAAACCCTGTATCTCCAAAACTAAGCGTTTGGCAACATATGTTTATATGAACTTTTTGTCTTAATTTTGAAAGCTCTATCGACTATTCCTGCTATAAAAAACTGGAACACCCTGTATATTCAATAGCGTACTGAATGGCGAGTATTAATTGTAGGTTTAACTTTTTGTTTCCCTTTTTCATTGTTGTCATGATTTGTGAAACACAGGAACAGATGATTGCTTTATTTGTGTTATACGATAATTTAATGATTTAACCTTTGATTGGCTTCGCTACTGAGCATGTCATAAGGTGGTAGCAGCCTTATCTAACGCTGAGGTAATACCACGGCTGTCCGACATGAGATATTTGAGACAGTAACAGACAATGTCCAAAGAAGCAAACCTCTTATTTAAATAGCAAAATGAAAATGAAGGTAGCCTTTTTTCTTTAAATATTTGTGGTTCTGAACCTGAACCTGAGGATTTTAAACGGCCAAGAGTAGAAGACAGGCACCTTCCGCCGCCATCTTAGGTTTTGACGTCACAAGACCGCCCACGTGTAGGACGTGTTTTTCCACCCCTATTTTTGACGGCTTCTTTTCGGAGGCCTTTTTCAACCCTTTTCGTCCCTAATTATTTTTGGTTTTCTTACTCGCTCACGTGTAGGACATGTTTTTCCACCCGTATTTTATGGCCGCCCACGTGTAGGACGCGTTTTTCTACCCCTATGGTTTCTTTTCGAGGTTTTTTGACAGTAATTTTGTATTTTCCCACGTGAGGGGCATATGCTGGTGTTGGGTTTGGTCTTGGACTGGGGATTGGTCTTAAGGTTATTTTTGATGGTCATCTTTAACCCTAATTAAGGTCCTTTTGGTTGTATTAAGAGCAGTACCCCTGGAGGTTAGGCAAACGCACACGCATGCAATGTTGGAAATTGCATAATTACCCTAATAAGATATTATTATTAAAAGTATCGATCCTATTGTTTTAAAATGGTCGTATGCTATTCGGTGCGTTCAGATGATCTTTTACCTACATGAGAAATTTATTTATACATTGTATTTCTAATAAGGATGTTCTTGTAAGACAGCACTTGTGTTAGGGATTGATCATGCGTGGGGGAATTTGAATGACAATAAAATTTAATTATAGAACACTTATTCTTATTGTAAATATCATAATTAAAAAATCCTCAGTGAGTTATAAAAAAAAATTACTGACATTCAGGTTATTCTCTAATGAAACAAAAATTTTTTATTAAGTTAATTAATTACATAACAGTTATTACAATATTTTTTTCTAAACGAATATTAAAACATAGTTTTACCTGTTGGTCCTAATGTATTGAAATATGTTTAATATCCATCCGACCGTTAAAATGTTTGTATATTGTACGCCTTAATATTTTTTTAAAGAAACTTGTTACGTATAACTTAGATGCGTTTTATAACTGTAATTAAAAATCTGTACAAGTAAATAAATAAAAGGTTAAAACCACACTTACCAGCTCTGTACTTAAAGAACGTTTTGGAGAATTGGTTTACGAGTGATAGTCACTGCTTTGTGTTGCTCGTCTAATCAAACTAAACCACTTTCTACGTTTTTACTTATGCATAGTTGATGATAACTACCTATTGATTTCCCCATAATTAATTTTTAGAGTGTAAATATACAAACAACCTCATTATCTTTATCACACTTACTGCACTCGTATTTACCTTTCTCTTAAAATAATTAATAACAAATCGGCTTGAACAAAATGCTACACATACACACGCAAAATTGTTTTTATAAAACATCTCATTAAATGTTTGGAAAGTAATAATTACATGTTTTAAATTCCACAACAATATGTAGTAAGAAACCACGGTTCATGTTTACTTTTAGCTAATTACCGTGTAATTATATAATCCTGTTAAATTTAATAGGCTAAAAAATTGATTACCAATATAAATGGTTAACATAAGAAAGAAAGAAAAAAAACAGTAGGTATTACGCAATTCTTAATTAAAAAAAGTAAGGTACTAAAAATATCTTTATTTATCAGAATAGAATGGTTGGGTGACAGGCGTTAAACAATAATTTGTTTATCTCGTCATTTACAATTAAACATGTACTAAAATAGTTTTTTTACAAAATCAAACATAGGTAAATTATGTAATCTGAAATACAGAAACATTAACGTATAAAGTCCGCACACATCCGAATGGTAGTCTTGCAGTATTGTTTTATTGTATAGGGAGCATCTGGAATTCTTCTCTAGGAAACGTAAATGATACCCTTGCGGTGCTCGTCCAAAGGAATCAAAATACTCTCCGTTACCATTCTCGTCAATGTAGATAGCGGTCCAATGCTGACCTGGTTTGTTTGCAGGATCCGTGTTTACGATAATTGCACACGGCCTAGGTGCGTGTCTCGGTAGTTGATTAGAAGCACATACAAGCCGAAACACATTCTTCTTGTGGCTGGGGATCGATTTCAAGCATCTCAACACTTGTACCGCATACGTCTTTGGAATTGGTATGCGTCCAGTCTTGCAGTAGTGAGGCATTTTCCAGTGCACACATAGGCCCAGTGTTGTTATGGTTTAAACAGCTATATGCTTTTGCTTCCTTTTTCAACTGTTTAACCGATGGGTAACCAGTCTCCTCCAGGTTCACTATTGGTTTGTTAAGAAACCTTAAAAACTGTTGTTTTTCACTGCCCTTAACGTGAATATTGTTAAATGGGCGCAACACTCTCATCAACTCCTCACGGAAACTATTGTAGTGTACATGATCCGACCACCATTTCAGCCCATGATAATTATCCTCCATAAATTTTATCTGTCGTGACATGGATCCTAATATAAAGTAACCTCAAGGTGGTTTTATCAGCATCAACGATAAACGACCATGATCTGTAACCACGGCAATTTCTTTCGGTATGAATTCGTTGTTAATACCACTAAACCCTTGTACGTCCAAGTATGCGCCCATCTTCTATCGGCTGCTGCTGTACACTGAAGCTTGCAGGTTAGAGCTACCGCTTTTAACAGCTAAAATCTACAGCGACGTTCCGATATTTATCGATCTCGATCACCTTATCGAATTCTGCATAAACCAAACAGTTAACGGTTACGGTGAGCGCTTCTACAAACCCGACTTCCAGCCGAAGGAAGCCGTTTCTAACTAAATTCCAGTGCGTACTAGCGTTTGCAGACAAGTCAGGTGTTAGGTCAAAGGCCATTAAACAGTAGCCGTTGGGGTAATCACTTCTCGATATATCCTTACCTTCATTCAAAAATGAATACCCGTACCAGAGAATAAGGTGTGGTACGCTCTTACATATAAACCAATAGCTGTAAAGTCTGGTTGTATGGCTTTCGATGGAATTTGTTGCCCGTCAATATATAACGACATGTAGTTAATATTGCAGTGATGAAAATTGAATGGATTTGAGGGGTAATCGTCGTTGCAGTCTTTGTTTGCTACAAACCCTACGATGCATCGTTTAGGTAGCTCACCCACGAAAACATTATCCAATGATTTTTGCTGTATGCAGGTATAGATAACACTTTTACGTCGGTCCTTGTAACAAGCTTTAGCGTGCGCACTTAGAATAGTTGGATTGATCCGCATACGTCTCACCAGTAAACTAGCGTCTATAATTCGCGTCTTGTAATTTGAAGCGAGCGCCACCATTAGGCTAAAGATCGCACAAATTTAGCCTTTAACTCAACACCGCTTATGAGAAACTTTTCTTGATTAAACAAATCCGAGTGCACTTGACCAATCATCTCCATCTGTTTCCCGGTAGGCTAAAGATCTCTTGATCGTACAAACTTAGCCTTTAACTCAACACCACTTATGAAAAACTTTTCTTGATTAAACAAATCCGAGTGCACGTGACCAATCATCTCTATCTCTTTCCCGATAGCCGCAAGTACTTGACGTTTTGAGAAACCGTTATTTGCGTTTCGCAGTGTATTCATCTGTCCAGCTGTATCATTGTGCCATAAGGTACATCCTAGATGTGAACTCTTGGCCTCCTTTCCATAATTTAGCAGCGTTTCGATATATGAACGGTATGCGTAGGTGTTGTTTGGCTGTGACACCATCTTCTGATTTAAGTAAACCTCCACCTGTGAGAAAAGCGAATGCATCCAATTGTTTACCGGTGCTACAACATCAGCGTCTGTAAGCGCTGTATCATCTTGCTTTAGAACGTTAGCTGTGATAGACAACATGGTCTGGCTTAAATCTATGTAATCGTTTCCATTTCCGGGGACTACAAATTCTATTAGAGCGTCATCACTCAGAGTTGATAAGGGCTTGTAAAATATCCATTCACCACTCTCGATACTTGTATGCGTCGACGGTAAAGTGAACAAATCCAATTCGGACTTGACGCATTCACACGATTGGGCTTGTAGAAAAGCCATTATCTTGAAAATATATCGTCGTAAGTAGGCTTCTTCTTAGCAGCAGCTCTCGGTAGAGACTGGTTATTATCGAGCAGACGTACTCTTTTATAACCCGGAACCCTCCATCATTTTATCGATTTTCTCGTCGGCTTTACGCTTAAGGTTTCTACCTGCTTCGTGAAATCTTTCTTGAAACGCATCCTTAATAGGTCGATCCTCTATGACGTCACCAAGAATATTAGCACCCGTTCTAAGAGCTTCTTTTCCAATAGCCTTTGCGCCCGACTTAAATAACGGTATTATACTTCTAAATATACCACCTAACCAGCTCCCTATTCCATGACCACGTTGATACCTCTGTAGGTAGAGCCGATACCGTTACCGGCCTGATTCATGTAATATTGCTGATAAGGGCAAACCATTATTGTACTTTCTTAAAGTGTAGCTTCAGACACGACGTTCCAAACTCAAATGGCATTACTGCATCCGTATCTGTTTTCATATTAATCTCGATGTTTTCAAATTCCCGTGTTATTACCGGTATGTAGTGTGCAGGCGAAAAAACCACATCTTTATGACCCCCGTAAGCATAGTTTTCTGAAGTAATGTTTATTATACGCATAAGCGGAGATAAAAGATCGCCCACAATTTGCGGTTCAACGATGTCGCAATAAACAAACGTCTGAGTTGGTAATCCTATCCATATACTAGCGGGGTGAGGAGGTATTGGTTCCATAGCTATGTTCTGATACGGACGATAATCCAATTGTAAGGCTAGACGTTGTGAGAATCTGAATAGCGAGAGCTGAGTTTTTAATTTCTCAGTGACGCGCTTAGTTAGATTATGATATTTGATTGGTAGCAATTTACTTATTAGTACATGGTTATTTAGTTCGCTGATAATTTCTTCTATGTTGGCATAATTTCCCGAAGCGAATCGTATCACGTACCAGCCATCTTCAATATAAATAATCGTTTCTAACACGTTCTCGCCAGGTGGCTCTGTTCTATAATAAATTAAATTATCTGTTGCAGTTACAGCGGCAAGAGAACATGGATACTGAATTTCCGATATCCCTACAACCCACGACCCCGTTAATCTTATTCGCTTTGGCAGTTGCGTAATAAAACTTGACGTCATATTACCTGGAAAATACGTCATAGAGCTATTACTCAATAAGGTAAGATAAAACTCCATTTTTATATATCTCTCAACTGCGAAGCTAACACCCAGCTATTAAATTTGTCACTGTATCCACGCCACTTGACCAGGTATTGTTTATATCGCCCACGGCCCTTCTCTGCTAGAATCTTATCGACTTTGAATAGTGTATCTTTATCAACCGTAACAATTTGCAATTCTTCTTCGTAAAAGGTAGCCTCAACAGGATCGTTATTAAGATCAATTATTCGATAAACTGGTGGTCTTCTTTTTATCATCGCACTAGTCATAAAAACTTCCTCGCTCCAATTCGTATATCACTTCTCAAAGGTGTACTTAGTTCTGGCGATTCTGACATGCTCACCGACTTTATATTTAGGATGACGCGATGTGCCTAAACCTTTCGCGTACAGGTTATTCCACACTTCCAAAATGTTTTTATCGTTTACAGCCGAGGGGGCCATCTTTATACTTGAATGAGGGCTATTGTTGTAGGCAGTCACAAGTCTTTCGAGTACATCAATATACCTGTAGGAATTGTAAGTGAAATAACGCCACATCTTTGTTTTCAATGTTTTATTAAATCTTTCAACTACAGATGCTTTTACATCAGGGTCATTTGTTGCATAGAAATTGATATTTTGTTTCTTGAAAAAGTTTTGTACACTGCTCGCCACAAACTCTTTGCCTTTATCCGTCTGCAGATTTGCCGGAGTATTGTCGCAATCCTTAAAAATATCCGCGAATGCTTCAATTGAGGCTGTCTTCGTTTTAAATGCTCTCGCCCATGCCCTCTTGCTAAATACATCAATTACCGTTAGTATGTAGTTGTATCCACTATTGTGTATAATTAAAGTTCACAAAGATCCGCTTGCCACAACTCGTAAAGGTTACTCCAATATATTTATTTCTTGGAAACTTTTTTCTGACTGGTTGATGTACCGTATCAGCTTCCTGTACCTGCAGCTAATTTTTCACTTTACCATATCTACCCTTTACAGCATTAGTTAAAGTGTTATACCCCGCTGGGTGAGAGGGATCATAGTATACAGCATCCATGTTATGGCCACCACGAATCCCAATCTAGTGAAATTCGTCTTCTTCTTCTTTGAGAGATTCCTCTCGGCGTTTCCCGCGTTTCACTATCAGCATCGTAATTCTCACCTATAACTGTTGTGAGGGTCCGTTCAACGCTGGGGGATACAGAAACATCATGCCTTGCGTATTTCCGATAAACTCTCTTGGTATATTTATCTCTTTAATGTACGTCGCAAACTGACACCAACCGCGCGGGTTTGTAGTTTTTCGTTTTCTTAACGTCTCATGAACCAGATCGATAATGTTTGAATGTGGTATGATCTCGCCTTTTATTGTGACAGTACCTCTTTTATTCCAAAAAACATCGCTGCTCGTATTCAGTATACGTAACAAAGCAGCGCCTTTTCTGTTATATGACGTCGGAAGCGTTGATACTATCCCGTCGTTTGTCAGACCTTTGCGTTGCGGTAAATCTCTAATATCATCACCGCTGATTGTTATGCTGGTGGGCTGACGTAACTGATTGGAAAAGTGTAGATACCTTTGAAGAATTTGGTTGTACTGCTGCCATTTGTCATGGTCAGTCATTTTGGTTTTTAAAACTTGACCCATATCGTTACGCAGCTGCGTTAAAATGTTGTTTTGTGTAACATCTGGTGCCTGTAAGCGCTGTATAAAGTCCATCGGTAGAATAATCATCTTCTTCAGATTGTGATCCATGGTTATTGAAACAGATTACCTAGGATTCCGCCGAGTAATGGTTCTAACAGGAGTGGCAGAAATGCACCACCTTTCTGTACAAGAAACTGTTTCTTCTTTATTATATATTCGCCTCTCTGTGCCAAGCGTCTTAAAGTGTGCTTATGTTGAGAGAGTCGCTGCATCTGATCAGCTGACAGAGGTACACGACCTTTTAAAATGTTATGTGCACCCTCTACCTGCTTACTATCCAAACATTTCAATAAAGCTTCACGTTGACTTTTACTTAATCTGACTAATGCATGCCGGATATCAGTGTTCTCGCTTAAAACGTCAGCCATCGTATATGATGTAATCTTTATGACTGTGAGACTTAAACCCTTTTTTCGCTATATATACCTGGCAGATACCTTGAGGCCCGAATATGTTTGTTCTATAACGTAGCACATCCGGTGTATTCTGTTTTAAATCGAACAATAAATATCCGTGCGGGCTTGAAGTAGCATCTTGGTACGCTGCTTCTAAAAATTTTGGGTTGTCCGGCGAAATCTGTCTTGCTAAATGAGGTCTGTCACGTGGGTTCTTAAACAAAATTATGCGTTGAGAGAAATATCCCGCTGTCCACGTCATTGATGCGTTAAGAAAAACGCACTTAGATTTCGATGATGACAACCCTTTGTAAAAATATCAATCACAGATCCGTTAGTTTCGCGCATTAGACCGTCAATTATTATTAAGACAGGTTTTTCCCCGTCAAACTGTTCCATATCAGGTAAACCCTGTTGAAATTCCACAGAGAGATCTTTGAATAAAGGCTGCCACTCACTGTAAAACCAGATAATCTTTTCAAAAGCTGTATCGCAGGCAGTTTCGATATTTTTTAGAAAATCCACGATAAAATACGATTTCCCACAACCCGACGGACCCGCAACTATCGCCGAGAAGGGGTGCTTAAACTGACCTTCCATCTTGAATCGCTAAACGATACTAATAGATACTGTACCAGCAACCTAGTTTAAATAGACTAAATAAAAATCTTTTTCAATCAGAACACGTGCAATTGCCTAACCTCCAGGAGTACTGCTCTTAATACAACCAAAAGGACCTTAATTAGGGTTAAAGATGACCATCAAAAATAACCCTAAGACCAACCTCAAGTCCAAGACCAATCCCCAAGACTAAGACCAACCTCTATATCTGCCCCTCACGTAAGCAAGTACAAAAAATTGCTGTCAAAAAGATTCTAATTAGGGTTGAAAATTCCATCAAGAGTTGACCCTCGAAAAGAAACCATAAAAATAAGGGTGAAAAAACGCGTCCTACACGTGAAAACAAAAATAATTAGGGGTTGAAAAAGGCCTTCGAAAAGAAACCATATAAAATAAGGGTGGAAAATATGCTCTCCCACGTGGGGCATCCTTGTGACGTCAAAATCCAAGATCGCGGCCAAGGTGCCCCTCTTCTACTGCTAAGAGATGCCTATGAACCACTACCTTACATTTCTTTATGGTATAAGTGAGAGGAAAACATGCACTAAGAAGACCTTTCCAGAGTTTAGAAGCCGTGTAGAAGAATGTGAGAAAGGTGAGATGATAGGGATAATCGCTCATGATCGCCATTGAGACTATCTAATATTTGGGCCCACGTTGAGGCCGTACTTTAACAAACGCGGTGTGCTAATGCACCATTAACTGAGACAGGTGCACAGGTTTTTAAGTAGTCGTAAAAACATTTAGGGAAGTTAATTAGTTTTTATAACGCTACCTCCGCGATTTAACAGAATGATAGTTTACAGCATTTATCTTAATATAGTGGCAATATTATGATCTAATCTCTTCGTATGAAATAGACACATTATTCAACAGAAGATTAAAACCAAATATTTAAGTATTAGACGCAGTTTCGCAAAATGTTAATCAAATTAAAAAAGAACGCACAATAAATAACGTATTCCAAAGTATTGTTACGAACATTGTTTTTGTTGAGTACCTGTAATTTTTTATAACACTAGTGTTATATACAGGGAGCTACATTTTATCTTCCATTAAATAAATCAAACAATTTGTTGTAAACAATAACCTAAAACGTCTTATTGCTTTATTTAACCAACAGTTAGAACTAATACGTACATTTGTAAGTAACCGATTTAAATAAATCTACTGAGCAATAGATTGTCGAACAAAATAACTTTATTGCACCATTCACTTATTTTCTCCTGTGCGTACAAATTGTTGAGCACGTGTTTGATTTCATAATAGCTTAGAGAAGAATTTAGAGCACAGAACACTTATTACGGTCCAAGGCATCCTGTATATTATCGAGCATCGGACTCTGGTCTCTTATCTCAATATTATCAATCATATTCATTAACTCTTTAAAAACACCAACCACTTTCCAATTATACTTTGCACTACATTCCACATATCCCGATTTCCAATGTTTCTTCACCAAATTAACAATATCTCTTCTTTTTTCATCATGTCCGCTCATTATGGCAGTTTTTCCGCTGGAGGTTGATTCTTCTGGCGTTGCAACTAAATCTTCCTTATTGCCTACGACTAAAACTGGTACATTTGACATATTTCTACTTTCACATATTTGTTCTCGAAGAGTTTTTATATATTGAAACGTTTCGATACTTGATAAGTCGAATACCAGGATGTACGCAGTTGCACCACGCAGACCGTAGTATCGGTAATCGGTCCATTCGTAATAGGAGTTTACGGGAAAATAGGGTATTACTGGTAAATCCGATATTTTTATCTCGTACAGCCGTTCGTTTGTGATAACTGATGGATAGTATGTGTGCTTCCGATCTGTTGGTATGTAGTCTTCGCAGAACTCGTTCCAGACAAATTGCTGTAAAAGAAAAAACACTGTTAGTAAAGTTAATATCTTTTCATTCTCTCCCTATCCCACTCTCTTACGCTTTACTCTTTCTTTTTACTTTCTCGTTTAGTTTAGAAAGTATTGGAATCGAAAAAATTATGAAATTCTTTTTTTCGCGGATTTCAACGTTTTCGTGATCTATGAGTCGAAAAACATCGACTTCGCGCAAAAATTTTAATGAGATTTGATATGGCCCCCTATATCTGAAAGTTATGTATAAAACTGGCTTTTCGTAAAAATCAATTAATGGGGGGCGAAATTTTATATCCAAATACGCAAAAATATATAGTGATTTGCAAAATATGTGAATAAGAGAAAAATAATTTTTGTAGGTAAGTATATCTTATTATTCTGCAAGTTATAGTGCCTGGCCTACCAACGTATAGCTTTTATTTACATATTTTATAGTCACATATAACGAAAATCTGAGCTTCATGAGATTTCTATCTTATCCAGGACCGGAGTTAGGAATTTTAAAATTTAAAAATTTTGAATCCGTTATAATTATATTTATAATAAAAATGAAATCTTGAAATGAAGGGATTACATAGTAGACATACATATTGTCCTCGCCAGGAATGTTTACCGCTACGTCATCATATACAATCATTAAGTTACGTGCCTAAATAAAATGGAACTAAGATGACATTTAATGTGGAATATAAATTCTATGGGAAATGTGTGAACTAACATCTTGCGAAGCATTTTACCACAAAATACACTGTACTTACATTATTGAAATACATTACTAACAGAAATTGTATTAAACATGAACTAACACACTTGTATTACTAATTGTACGTTATAGAAACATGCCTTTTAAAGTAATGTAATAAGTGATAAGATGGCAACATTAGTACACAAAATGGATGTTGTCACGTGCCTAAATAAAATCGAACATAAATTCTATGGGAAATGTGTGAACTAATATATTGCGAAGCATTTCACCACAAAATATATTGTACTTACATTATTGAAATACATTATTAATAGAAATTGTATTAAACATGAACTAACACACTTGTATTGCTAATTGTACGTTGTAGAACCATGCTTTTTAAAGTGTAAAACTTCGTCGGAGTCACTGTCTATATCCGAGCTTTTAGAATAGTTTCCGATGTTAATAACCAGTTCGTCAAGCGTGATGTCCAACGTTTCTTCCCGTTTATACCACTGCTTTATTATTTCTTCAGTATGCCATACACAATTATTCCATACGGTTTCATCACATTGCTGTAAAACTTCGTTCTACATTTCAAGTACGTTCTCGTGTTTATAACCATCTCATCCAATATGTTTGTCATAATATCCCTTTGCGTGTGCCGATACTAATTCTATCGTATTAAACTCACTGCGATATGGTTCTAACCTTAATACTTCGTGTCCGTAGCTCCTTATTATTTCATCTACTTCGTACCTTTTTGTATTTGAAGTGACTTAATTTGACCATACAGCTCGGATTTGAAGAGTGTGGGATCGTGACTAATGTGATTCTATATTAACCAGGAAACCATATTGCCTTTTGTCCAGGATGAAGTTGGTAGCTTTTCAACTAACATTGAATGGTACGGTGCATTATCAATTATAATTAGCGAAGGCTCTTCTAAATGTGTTAGCAAATGTTCAATAAGACTTTTTTTAAACATATCCCCATTCATTTTACCATGATAATCTTCCTTTAACGATCTTGATGCAAATAACAGAGCAGCACCTTGTACAAATCCTCTGGCGGATCCGGCGTAAATAACAATAAATCTCTTACCAACGTAGCCTTGAGGTTTCCATACTCTCCTAATGTCTTCATCCTGCCATGAATTTCCTGGATTTCCTTTGGAGTAGACCCACATTACATCCATAAATACTACTTGCCGACGATTAGGTGAATTGATCTCTTTAATGTATTGTTGATTTGTTTAAGAAATTTAATTCGCATTTATGCGATGTACCTTTTTTCGAATATAGCTCTACGGTTGGAGTTTTTTTTAAATTTGGAATCCTAGCGACTGGTTTGCACGATGAAGACTTCTGCCACTTATTAATATGTGACTGTTACGAATTTCTGCATTTAAACTTGCAAATGTGACATGTTTTTCTGTAAATAAATTATAACGGAACAATGGATCGTCTTTCTTCTTTTATAAGAGATGTAACCTTGAAAATTATAAGCATAGAGTTTGAAGCGTGGGCCTGAACAATGGACCCTCTTTGTTCTTGATTTCCTAGAATTGAGGTGGGGGATAGCTGGATAACAATCTATTTTTAGGAATCATGACAGAACAATGAATCGCTTTTGTTCTTTTATAAGGATGTGACCTTGAAAATTATAAGCATAGACTTTGAAGCGTTGGCTTGAATAATAGATCCCCTTTGTTCTTAGTTTTAGGCAATGTGGTGACCTTGGAAACCATGTAGAGGAATAGATGCAGGTAATATGTGGGATAACCTACAATTGACGTGGACAATCAATGACCTTGAAACACAATCTAGTAACTTTTCTAGTGACTTTTTCAAATCTAGTTACTTCAATGACCTTGAAGGCCTCGTGCGAGCATGACCTTGAAGAGACTCAGAAGGGTTACCAACCTAGTACGTGGCCTGCGGTGACCTTGAGGAGATTTAGCAGGGTTACCAATCTTTCCTACAACGTAGCCTGCGGTGACCTTGAAGAGACTTAGTAGGGTTACCAACCTTTCCTACAACGTGGCCGCGGTGACCTTGAAGAGACTCAGCAGGGTTACAAACATTTCTCACCACGTGGCCTTAAAGCGGTGACCTTGAAGAGACAGGGTTACCAACCTACCACGTGGCCTTGAAGCGGTGACCTTCAAACAGGCAATGTTACCAACCTAGAAATCTAGTGACTTTTCTGGTGACTTTTTCCAAATCTGGTGACAAATCTAGTGACAAAAGTGGGACAGGAATGACACAGTATATCTACTTATGCCAAACATGTGTAAAAGACTGTGACGTTATATTACTCGCTTTGTGCATACAAGATTGTATAACGTATTTCTTATGCCCATTTTGGATGTTTCAGGTAAATCGTCACATTTTGTTGTCTTGCGTGGTCGTTTTTTACCCGGAGTTGTTAAAACGGGATTAGATACAGCTCGACACTTGTCTTCTCAGATATACCCAACGCGCTTGCCACACGCTGTTATTTCGTGATTGTAATGAATTAAGGTATAAATATTTACTGTTACACTAACTTCTTGGACAGCAGATACTGATATCAGGGGACCTCCGTTTTCTTTCTCCCTCTCGAAATACAGCAGTAAATTTAACACAAACTGCTGTGCTTATGTGTGAAAGGTTTTACCCTGCGCAGACATTAGGGTGGCAGAGATTAAAATGAATAGTAAGAAAGGCGCAAATGAATAACAAAAGGAGTAGTTCTGAAAAGAACTTATTTAAAGTGTGTAATAAATGATGATTAAAAGAAGTAAATGTAGGAAATGACGAAACAGTCAAGGATAAACAAACAAATGGAGGTTATGTAGTATTAGTCAAATGAGAATTAAATTCATATGCATATAAAACAAATTGATTTCGCGTCTACCCTTTTTATTACATTTGCTTATTCAACACCGTGTGCCGTTTTCGTCAAATGCACTACGATTGTTTATCATCCTTATTTAATTCACTGTTTTATATGTTGAAGACAGTATAAACAAATTGGATAGCTAAATTCATAAATTAACGACGTAGCGGTAAACATTCCTGGCGACGACAATAACTACTAAACTGCTATGTTGGATTATTTTTAGCGCTTCCGGTTTTGCAGAAAATAACAAAACAATTATTTTAATTTTTTTTTGATATATTTTTTATTGGTGCACCATTTTACCTATTTAAAGCATGCCTTAGCGCGTTTAAAGCGAACTTTCAAAAACGCGCGTTTTTTAAAGTTACCATGGCGACATCAACAACTCAAGAAACGTGAAGTCTAAATGACAATTTATTGATTATTGATCTGACAGGAGCACCTTGTAACGTCAAATAAAATATTACTAACGAATTCAAAACCTTTATTTAAACATTATTTAACACTTTTAATTTTATAAATGAAAATAGAAAGTACAGTTAGTATTGTTAAATATATTAATTTTTATTTACATATTTAACATGATTAGTTCTTATTCCATTTTTTGTAGTAATAATACTAGTATTTATGATTTCAAGGTGCACCAATAAAAAAAAATAGCGTAAAGTATTCGTGGATAACTGGTCTCTAAAACACTTACTTTACTTCGTGAACTCCGGTTGCGCCGTCGTGCTCGAAAAAAACACTTACTCTACTTCGTGCACTCCGGTTGCGCCGTAATGCTCAAAAATTCGCGCGTGTTTTAAAGACCTTTTTATCCACTTATGTAAAAATATACAGTCATTTGCAAACTACAGGGTGAATAAGAAAAAGATAATTTTGTAGGTAAGTATATCTGATTATATTGCAAGTTATGCGGAGTTAGGAATTGCTGCGGGCAACAGTTATTTTCTTTATACGAGAAAGTGTTGCCGAAGTCCATCGGCCAAATTTTTTTTAAGCTACCTTCACGGCTGCAATCGAAACTCCCTGCACGCAGTAGCCGGTCAAAACACAGAAACTGCCATCGCCATTTATACCAAAAACTGAAATGTAATAATCGTCGTAACATACTCCTCTGATTTAGTCACTATGATTTCTTTCCAAGCACTTGACTACTCTCACATTCGAACTTGGTACCTTTCGCCTACAAGTCTTACACCTTAATCGCTGAACCACTGATGAATCCAATATATATTTTTTAACATCGTAACGCATTGAGCAAATTCCAATTCCATTGTAAATCTTATAGAGGGTGTGCGGCTATTTAGACGATTTAGTAATCCATAATTAATTTACGTATTTTTGTAAGGATTTCTGATACTTTACAAGTTTATATATATATATATATATATATATATATATATATATATAGTATAAGTACGGAAGCAGAGTCTGCTTCCGAAACTATGATTTCTTTCCAAGCACTTGACTACTCTCACATTCGAACTTGGTACCTTTCGCCTACAAGTCTTACACCTTAATCGCTGAGCCACTGATGAATTCAATATATATTTTTTTACATCGTAACGTATTGAGCAAATTCCAATTCCATTGTACATTTTATAGAGGGTGTGCGGCTATTTAGACAATTTAGTAATCCATCCAGCTTATGCTTGATGTGTTACGAAAGTGCGAAGCTATCGTCCACGTATCTACGCCGCGTTCTCCGTTATTTCGTGAATTCGGATATCGCTTGGTCTCTGAAGCCTTTCATGTATATATTGCTCAGTACGGGTGATCATGAGGAACCCGTCGCCATTCCAAACTCTTGTAGGTAAAGTTTGATTTCTACTTGTTCTAATGCACTGTCAGAAGTTGCATTATTATGTTTTCCGAGAGTTGCATGTTTTCGTCTAACGTTTCATCCTTTTCCAGCCTATCCCGTATGACAGTTAGTGTCTTGTTAGTGGGAAAATTTGTGAATAGGTTCACGATGCCAAGTCTTACCAGTATTTCTTCGTGGTTAGATTGGAAGTTTCCACGCAGTGCTGCGTATTCTTGACCAAAGACTCAGTTTTTCCTTTTAAGGATGTGATGATGCCTAACCGAAAGTATGCCAATGATTGACAAGGGGAACTTCTTGAGCTCACAATTTGTTTCAGAGGAATTCCTTCCTTGTGGATCTTTGGCAGGGTATAGAGATCCAGGGGTTTTATGTAGGTGGGGTAAGTTTAGTTCTCCGGTTTAGTTCTCCCTTATGATTTTGACAGCGTCTGGTACATCCGTCTTTCGATTGATGGTGTGTGGTATTTTGGTATTTAACGAGATGAACAAGGAAAGGGCAACCGAAAAAGAAGAACGTAAATACACAAAACACGAAGGATAAGCAGCAAATACAAGTAATGCACTTCCTCAGAATCGATAAGAACGTCCACGGAAATACCAACCAAAACCAAACCACACAATGAAGACCAAAATTCTAAGTATTATGCATACAACCTTCCATGCGAATCCGACAGATCATACATGAGATAGAGCAGTAAGCCACTCAAAGAGAGAACAAAGGAACACCACAACATCCGCAAAGGAGAAACCGAAAGATCAAGAATCGCCGAATATGTCTAGTGGCAACCGACGAGAATACAACTCGCCGAAAACTCAGAAAGGTCATGTACATGGCACTGGCAAAAAATCCGATAATTCAAGCTAGTGTAGAAATGAAGCCTATATGGATCCTAAAAATGAGAGCAGAGCTTAGCAACATGCGCAATAAACTACTGCGTGCCACGTAAAAGTTTATATATATATATATATATATAAAATATTATATATATATATATATATATATATATATATATATATATATTGTAATGCTCCTTACTTTTAGGTGCAATTTTATATATATATTGCGCCCTTCTGGTTTGGTAACCCAGCGCGGTTTTACTTTGCCTCGGCTTTGCTCAATCGGGTTTATTTTATAAACGGGTGTGGTTCGTAGTGATTATTGGATGGGCTTAACACTGTAACCTTAAATAAAATTCGTAAAGCATTTTTAACAGGTATATTAAATGAATATTTACAATAAAGAAAATAAGAACGTATTCAACAAAACATGTACATGCGAACTCCCTTGTCCAGGTCCTGGTGTCACTGGGTGCGTAATCGCTTCTGTGAACAAAAATAGTCTTTTTAACTTAATCCTTACCTAAAAGATACAGTTTAGGATACGGTCCTGTATGTACGGTAGCGCGAGTGTTGTTCGATGCAGTGGTTGCTCGAAGCGCCAGCGCATTGAACCCGATTCGTTTGAGAAAATCGATATCGTGTTTGTATGCCAGTAACTCTGAAGCGCTGCAGCAAGGATGTTCTACTCCTGGAAGTAATACACGCGAAATGCTCGTATACGACCTCGATGTATTCGGACAATCTTTCTTTAATTATTACCGGTTTAATGTAGGCAATTAGATTATTTATCTAACTAAATGAATTACTCTCTACTTACTCTATACTAAGGTTAATTATTGATAATTAAACTAGGGAACGAAATACTTAATATTACTTTAAGTAGTTTACGTAAAGATCGAATAATCTACGTACTCTTTAATTTATTTACAAACGTTCTCGCACCAGGTATTTACGATGGTTATATTTATATACAAATTTATACTACAGGTTATGGAGGTATTCCTCTACTAATCAAAGACACCATATGTGGTTATTACGTGTTATCTGTATGCAGTAAGTGTGTGAGTTTCGAGCGAGGTCTCAGTAATTTCCAGAAAACGAAGGCGACGGCCTGTCTTTACTGTATATACTAAGAGAAAGGTCGTAGGTCTTTACAGCCCTGTAACAACCCTTCACCCTCAAGTGGTGACGAGATACGTCGGGATCTACCCTGCGTGCCTCTAGGTGTTTGTGTGCTTTGTAAAACTCCTGGTGCTTAGCCCGGAAGTATTTACGGTCGAGATACGTCGGGATCTACCCTGCGTGCCTCTAGGTGTTTGTGTGCTTTGTAAAACTCCTGGTGCTTAGCCCGGAAGTATTTACGGTCTGCAGTGTTTGAATGTGAATTGTCAGAATGTATAACTTTACCACTTACGTGTCTTTCAATCGCGGTATTGAGCTTTAGGTTGCCCGATCGCGAAGGACTCTTCGTCGGTGAACAACAGGTCGGTGTTTACTCTAAGCAGACGGAACGGCGGCGGCTACTGGTTTCTGGAACGGTCAACGGTGGCGGCTGCTGGATATCGGCTTAACGGGAATCTACTTCGATTCTCTTTTCATTATGCGCGTCGCGAGTTTATAAAGGGGTATCGGTGGGCGGCTTCGCGGCTACCGTGCGGGGAATACCGTTACATGATTGGTTAAAATCGTTCTGACGTGCAGAAACTTACGGTTTCTTAGTAATACACGTCAGCAGTGATGAATAAATTATTTGTTGTGCAATATCGCGTAAACTTATGAAATTTACATACAGGATGGTCCGTGCCTAATTTATTCTAAAACATATAAGTATAAGATGCTGGTTCTTTACATATATATATATATATATATATATATATATATATATATATATATATATATATATATATACATATCTTGTGTGTGTGCGTTTGTGCGTGTGCATGTCTGCGTGTGTGCGTGTGTGCAAGTGTGCGTGTGTGCGTATGTGTATGTATGAGTGTGAGTGTGAGTGTGATGTGTGTGTGTGTGTGTGTGTGTGTGTGTGTGTGTGTGTGTGTGAGTGTGTGGGCGTGCGCCCGCGTGTGAGATTTGTAAGTGAGGTATTAAGTCCGAATCTGAGAGTAGTTAGGTGCTTGTAAAAAAACATAGTAATTGAATTCCACTCTAATGCGAAATCAGTCCTTGTCAGGACTAAGCCTGAAGCAAATTCCGCTTCCGAAACGTCGCGCTACAAAAGCAAATACTGTGAAAATATGTCAACCAACTCAACTCCGTAGACATGAAAGGAGTTGGACGGAATAATGTGGAATGTTTAGTGCTTTGTGTATTAGTCTCGCGTGCCAGATTGTTCGATGTCGAGGAGTACTGCGAAGCAACAGTGTTAGTGATTGAGTTATTTGGAAACGTCAGTATATTGTGTTACGATTAAATGAAGTTGATTGAGACTAAATTTTGGTTTAGGCTTCACAACGGTGGAAGTCGTATTTCTGTTTTGGGAAACAGGGAGCGGCAAGCATTAATTGAATATTGGAGTTAATATTCTGATGGCGTTTGGCGGTAGGTTGCGTAATATGAATCTGTTTCGACCGTCTTATCTGAGAGCTGAGTTTTGTTTGTTTACGGAGTTTGGTAAGTACCAACTCTGAGGCAATAGGATGTATGAGGTGGTCCTCTTATGTGAGTATGTAGGGGAGGGGTGGGGTAATATCGCTGCTTGAAGTGCTCAAGGTTTTGCTCTAGTTGAGTTTTGTAGTCAGTATCAAACAATGTATCATCTGGTGTAGTTAATGTGTCTTGCAGATAGAGGCTGAATAAACCGGCCTTCCCCCAATTCGAGATTGGGTCCATAAAGTGTGAACGTGGTAAGGATTTTTGATTTGTAAGGACTTTGAAATTGTGCCAGAAGTTGGGTACGGCGTGGTAATCTAATTTGAAGTTTATCTGTATCCAGTTTTCTTATCTATGGTTTGTTTCTAGCCTGGTAGAGGCGTCGAGTCTGTGGCATTTTGTCGTAAAGACTGTGTCTCTGTATTTGAGCAATTGATTGTATATTAGTCTTTTTTGTTTGACCATGTTAAGCATGCAACCTAGTTTTTTGTTAAGGTCTTTATTTTTAATTGAAATTGTCGGTTTTGTTCCACCGGTTATGAGGTTTGTAGGTTTTGTGTTGTTCTATCGATGTTTTGTCGCGGGTCTAAGTTTGGGTTAGGTAAACTGCTAAACATGCTCCTTAACATTTCGACGTTCAATCATTGTTGGGGTAGGTGGAGGAGCTGGCTAAAAGGTAGTACTACAAGCGGTGCATGGTGGGAGAGAATTGTTGTGCATAAGCAGCAATTGTCGTTAAAATATTGGATAAGTAGTTCAGATCATATAATGGGGTCTATTACGAAGGTCCTTTGGCGATCGAACAACGTTTTTCGCTCATTAGAGGGACAAGCAAAGAAGATTGGATGATAGTGTGGTTTCAATTGGGTTGGTTGTCGCGTCACCAAATTAAGTGTGTCTGGCATTCATGTCCTTTTGGAGTACAGCGTTATCAAAATTAGAAATGTACCCTAGAAGTTCATCGGAAAGGGTTGTTATAACAGAAAGCTATTATTGTCAAAGCTAGCACCGTAACTGTAACATACTCGAGGTGTTGGGGTTGTCGTAGTAGAGCAAGACTAGTTGAAGGGTATCTGTTGAAGATGTTTAGTGTACCTCATGTAGCGAGTACTTGAATATAGTCATTCGACAGCACAGCAGGTGCGTTTCTGGCGGACGTTCCTGGCTTTCACAGTTGGTATTGTGATTGTGGGTTAGTCTACACACGGTGGATAGGTGTGGATAACGAAAATCGTGTACTTACCCAAAAAATATATGTACACGCGTCTATTGGAAAATTCCATTGTTCTCTTGTCAATCTGTTCCATGATCCGTTCACGCTTCTTAGAAAAGATTGATACGAAAGCAAAGCTGTGCGTTCTAACGGAATGGTCGACGTGGAGAAAGCTCTCGGCCGTAGGATTGCGGGATGGGAAGAGGATTCGGTTGGGGAGAACCGCGAAATTTGTTACACGTTCGTTGTTGCATGTGGTTCAACTACCGTCGGTGTTATGAAAACTGTGGCTCCCGTAACGCCACGCTATTAATGCTTTTGATATCGATTTGTTTTTACCACAGCCAAGTAACAGAACCATGTTATTATTATTAAACGTTTTACCTAAAAAGATAATCATGTAAACGAGTTACAGCGTACAATTACTTTAAATTGATAAGAATGGCCCATTAAATTATTAAATAATGTTGTTCTTGTATTAGTATTGAACATTCCAATTTGAAAACATTCTTTCCGGTTTAATGATCAAATAACTTTAAATTCGATTTAATATTGAGTATTTCTGGTACCAATCACTTGGAATTTTATTTATAGATAGGTACTTAAAATAAGTGTCAACCAAATAAGATAAATCTAACTTCTCCATTTCCTTCAATCCACACGATTTTTGCAAACATTCTCATCTTTTCTGTCTTATACGTTCAAATAAATTTAATTTCATACAAATAAAATTATTTTCTAATATTTTATTACAAAAGTAATTACATTTATCAAAATTGAAAATTGCTGTGATCAGCGTTTTTGTTAGGAGAGCGATTGAAATTTTATACTAAAAAGCAAAATTACTTTCCTCCGAGAAAGAATAGAAAAATTCTATTGCAAGAACGAGATATGATATTACGTTAAAGTCGAATTTTTCATTTCTTTTCATGTGAACACTTGAACTGTAATATCATTTTCTATGGTACAATACGAGTGTAATTTTGGAAATCACTCACATTTATGTTAAGGCATTATTATTTTTTTTCGATATAATACCGTTAAGGTTGTATAAGCAAAATTGGAATTCACGTATAGTTGTATCCTTTTATAAACTTATGATCAATACGATTATAGGTATGGTTATGTTATTAAGAGGTACTCGATTTAAACACAAGATGGCTCTTGACCAGTTGCATTAGTTTTTTTTCAAAATGCACTAAAGAAAAGTTTACCTATGTATGTATAACCTTCGTAAGCATAAAAGCAATTTGTGTTCGATACAGACGAGGCACGTTTCTTGAATAATACATAAAATATTCCATTAGCGTAGGAAATAGATATGTAGATATAATGTTTTATTCATAAACGGTCTACGAGTGGTAAATAAAAATATTAATCTTTCAGTACGCTATCTAGCGGCTTAATTCGCAAATAAAAAAACTTTTTTATTAGTTACAAGTGGGTCGCAATTGGAAACAAAATAAACATAGAATCTGCATAATTCAGTAAGCTTTAATGGTTGTTGGGTCGTGGAGATCAATATTATAATAAACTATGGCGGAATTGAAAATTCACAATTGATATCTTAGAAAATATACCAGAGGAGCTGGAAAAGTTTTGTATCTAACAATAAAACAAGAGTCTTATAGTTTTTTAACAATTTTATTCTCCAGCGACATTCCACCTGTTTTGAAACGGTTTTATTCCATCAGAAAAGAATTACTGTTGGTGTTCCAAATTGTCCTTCGACTTGTTATGCGTTTTTGAGATAATTTTTATATGTTTGAATAAGAAGAAGTTAGAGTGAGCGATTTGCGGATTATATGGTCGATGGTCCTGCTGCTACGGACCATCACAATGTTACGGGCATAACACTCATTAGAACATCAGCCCGTAAAGGCAAAGCGCATGGTACCGACATAGCTAAGTGGTATTGGCGCGGATCTTACTCAATCTACAGAAAGGGCACTCGCTACACCTCAACCTGACTTTCAATTTTTAAATTAAACACGCCATGAACCAAATCTCAACGCCCGCATAGGTCAGGAATGCGAACTATTCACTTAAAATTCGACAAACTTACACAATCTCCAAAAACTCCTCACATCCAGTGCAGTGCTGGAGCCACCGCAACGCTTACCTTAATTTTTGGTTCAATCCGTAAATTGACTACAAAATTTACTGTTATAATTTACTCCCTAAACTCAAAAATTTATGTTAACACGCTAAAAACTTCACAATCTAAAACTGTACCGATCAAAAGTTATTCTGAAAATCTCTGCTGTAGTCACCAAGAAAATAAAACGATCTTAACCAGAAATCTCAACGTAATCGTTCAGAAAACAAAAATTTAACATTAATTTAGTTTTAAAATTAAACAAGAAGAGAAATAATAACAACCCTTACTTAATAAATCGCAAAATATTCCTGCAGCGTTAATGGTTCTAGATCTGGAAAGCCAGGACGTGCTGTAAAGTTAAACTCGCAAACAAACACAAACCTTTTAAAATAAACTATATTAAAATAAAAATAAAATGTAGAGATAAAACATAAACGAATAGAATTCCGTCGGTTTAACGCAACGATCGCATAGTACAAGGAACATTCCAAAGGCATTCGCCAAAAGTAATCAAAAGACAAAAATACCAATTTTCGCAACAAAAGGTAAACAAATTTGTTACCAGTTGTTACGTTTCAACACAAATAAAAGAGAAACTATAAAGATCATAACACGATAGGGTAAATTCCGCAAGGTTAATTATATAACTAGCAGTTAAATGTAATTTTAAAGACAAAGAGCGTAAAGGAAAAAAAAAGAATGAACGGTACGCAGATTTAAAATATTGTCGATATTTCAAAATTCTATAAATTAATTGCTTTCGTTTAAATTTAAATTCAAGTCCGGAGATTTTCATAGTTCAGTTTCCTTATTAAACAAAAACGGGTGCATGGAAGCATCTCTACACAAATCTCAAATGTTTGGATGCATAAGAATACAAAAAGGCTAGGCCAAAAATGAAGAACCGTACACTTCTCTATTTTCAAAATACACTAAGCTCTTCATACTATACAATAATAGCGGGTTATTGACGACGTAAATAATAAAAAACATACCTTTTTACTTTCCAACCTGCATATACCTATGTATGTATAGAAGGTTATGTAATAGACTTTTTTCTCACTATCGCTAAATCGATTTATTAGCTTATCTTACAAATTTTGGCCAAGTTTTGCTAAGATCGGCCATGATGCCTGGATGTGTGTATGTGCGTGTGTGTGCGTACATGAGTACGGTGCGTGTGTGTTGTGTGTGTGAGCGTGTGCGTATGTGTGTGTATTCGTGTGTGTGTCGCATGTACGTTATACGTGTGTACCAGTGCGTATGCGGGTCTACTGTGCGACGTTGTGCGTCTGGGCGTGTATGCGAGTGTTCGTGCTGCGTGTCGCGTTGTGATTTGGTGTGTATGTGCCAGTGAGCGTGTGTGCGTGTGCGGTTGTGTGCGAGTGCGTGTGTGCGCGTGTACAAGTGTGCGTGTGCGTCTGCGTGCGGGTGTACGTGTGTACGTGTTTGTGTGGCGTGTGCTGTGCGTGCTGCGTGTGCGCGTGAGCGTGTGTGTGCGTGTGTGTGTGTTGTGCGTGTGGTGCGTGTGTGCGTGTGGTGTGCGTATGTGCGTGATGTGTGCGTTGCGTGCGTGTGTTCGTGTGTGCGTGTGTGCGTGTATCGTGTGTGTAGTGTGCGTGTGTGTGCGTGTGTGCGTGTGGTGTGCGTGTCGTGTGCGTGTGATGTGCGTGCGTGTGTGTGTGTGTGTGCGTGTGGTGTGTGCGTGTGGTGCTGTGTGGTGTGGCGTGTGTGTGTGCGTTGTGCTGTGTGCGTGTGTCGTGTGTGCGTGTCGTAGTGTAGCTGTGTGTGCGTGTGCGTGTGTGTGCGTGCGTGTGTCGCGTGTACAAGTGTGCAGTGTGCGCCTGCGTGCGTGCGTGTACGTGTGTACGTGTGTGCTGGTGCAGTGTGCGTGTGCGTGCGTGTGCTGTGCGTGGTGCGTGTGTGCGTGCGTGTGTGTGCGCTTGTACGTGTGTGCGGTCGTGTGCGTGTCGTTGTGCGTGTAGTGTGCGTGGTGTGTGCGTTGCGTGTGCGTGCGCTGTGCGTGTGCGTGTGTTGCGTGTGAGTGTGTCGTGTGTGCGTGTGTCGTGTGTGCGTGTGGGTGTGCGCGTGTGCGTGTGTGCGTGTGTGCGGTGTGTGTGTGTGTGCGTGTGTGCGTGTGTTGCTGTGCGTGCGGTGTGTGTCGTGTGCGTCGTGCGTGTGCGTGGTGCGGTGTGTCGTGTGCGTGTGTCGGTGTGTGTGCTGTGCGTGTGTGCGTGTGCGTGTGTGCGTGTGCTGTGTGTGGTGTGTGCGTGTGTGTGCGTGTGTGTGTGATGTGTCGTGTGACATTGTGCCAATGTGCGTGTGCGGGTGTGTGCGTGTGGTGTGGTGGTCAGTGTGCGTGCGTGTGTGCGTGCTGTGTGTGCGTGGTTGTCGTGTGCGTGGTGCGTGTGTGCGTGTTGCGGTGCGTGTGCTTGCTGTGCGTGCGTGTCGTGCTGCGTGTGTGCGTGTCGGTGGTGCGGTGTGCGTGCGTGTGTGCGAGTGCGTGTGCGCGCGTGTACAAGTGTGCGTGTGCGCCTATATGCGGGTGTACGTGTGTGCTTGTGCGTGTGTGCGTGATTGCGTGTGCATGTGTGCCCGTGCGCGTGAGAGCGTGTGTGCGTGGGTGCCTGTGTGCGTGTTTACGTGTGTGAGTGTGTGTGTGTTTGCGTGTGTGCGTGAGTGCGGGTGTGCGTCTGTGCGTGTGTTTGCGCGTGCACGCGTGTGCGTGTGCGTGTATGCGTATGTGTACGTTTGTACGTAAATAGCTTTTTGTGTTAAGGAATATTAAAAATTTGACCCTAGTTTCTGAAAGAGGATTAAAAAGTAATAGGGGTCATCATTTGGGCCAACTTTGTATCTCATCGTAAACATGGTCAAATAGGGGGTTAAAGCGATCACCCATCCAAGTACGCCATTCGCGCGACGTTCCTTAACATTGGTGATCGGAAAATTATTTATATTTAGGTATCTATTACCAACTGCTTAGGCTGGTTACTTACTGTGACACCCTGTATCTCGATAACGAAGCACTATAAGACTTATGTTTATTTGAAAGTTTTGTGTTAAAATAATTAGATCTATCATTTCCTGAAGTTACATGTATTCCTCTCGAAACATTCATTTTCAAGTTTTGATGTTTCCCAAATGCTACAGAATAATAATAACCTACCTAAGTAGTTCCAAATAAAAGTGCAAATATCTTAGAAACTGTTAAGGTTATCGATTTAGACAAAGTATACTTTTTTTATCTGAAAAACGTCAAGGTTTAGTAATTTAATAAAAAAATCCAATTTACTCCATTGGTCTAGCAATTAGGGATTAAAAGGTTGCTCTACCACTTGTATTCTACGCCACTGTATATAATAAAAATGTAGGTATTAATATTAGTATGCTAAGAATGAGGACAATATCTTTTTTCGTTTTGGAGATATTTCAAAAATCTACTTTCTTTTTTAACCCCTGTGTCTTTTTTCTTATCAATATTTTATTAAAGCAAGTTGCGTCAGATCGTAAATTTTGAGGCCGAGAAGCTTACGTTTCACTTTGGATCATTACTTACGGACCACCCGTATAGATATGATACATAATTTCGATATTTTTATAGAAGCGGGCGGCATTGGTAATTTTTTTTAAGGTAACATGTATTTATGTTTATTAATCTCTATCAGACATGAAGTTTTAAACGTCTGTTTGACATAGATTATTGTTTTTTAAGAATAAAGTTCAAAATTATTAGTTTGCACTTGTACTGCAATTTTGTTAGGTGTGTCAATGCTAGATGAGCACTCTCTCAACTTGTTCTCTCTCTATTCAGTTCCCGAACATCGTATTACCATACTATTTACCCAGGTTACCAAAATTCGACACCTTCTGCATAGACGAATTTTATAAACGACGCAAGGAGTTGTACTATGACCTGTAACTATCCAGTTAAGTCTAGCCTAGCCGTTGCGGAATTGCGAATTACAAATCTTGCTGTCTGTTTTTAACATGAGTTGACACTTCATTACAGACATAGGTGTTAAACAAAATTACTCGTGTTATTACTAATTTACCAATGTGTACATTTTCAGCATTTTAAGCTTGAACAGGATGAAATCATTAGTATTATGACGTTGTTAATGATTAAAACATTACGCCTTCGGAATTTACACACCAACATGAACATTTTAAATAGAGTAGGTACTTATCTTTTTGGAGTTTTTTAATTTTTCAACTTTCACAAAATTGTTTCAACATCTTTAACAATTTTAATAGTTAATACTACTACTGACGAAGATAACTGTAAGTGTTATCGAAACGTTTAGATTATATTACTTTAATATATCAATACACCAAAAAAGATAAGTATTTTATTGTGTGTAATAATGTATAAAGTTTACATTTTCATATCTTAAATAGGCTTTAATTGTGGTATTTTGAATTTCAGTGTCATAAAATAATTGAAATTTACCTCGAAAGTGGCAAGAATTAAAATTTTGGGAATATGAAAATTCTGTAAGTTGGTAATAATACAGTACCAATAATTTCTTAGAATATAAAATACCAGGAAGGAGTTTTTGTCAATTATATGTGCGTCTGGGATGGGTGTTGCACATGGCGGAAAACAAGTTTCCGGTTAATAATACGTAATAGTGAATATATATATATATATATATATATATATATATATATATTCACTATTACGTATTATTTTAAATATTTTAAATTATTTGATATTTAGAATATATTTTTAACCTGCGATATAACTACTATCGGTTTCCATTCGGGAGGTAATGGGTTCGATTCCCGTTATCGTCTACGTTGTATGAGGTTTTTACAGGGGGTTTTCCTCATACACATGTAGCGGCATGGTCACTGCGTATATGCACACCATGTGCGGCTGCTTAGGCGAATGCTGGGGTAGTATTTTCAACCCTAACTCCGTTCCTTTTTTTATCCTGACCACACCCATTCTGAATTCCATTATGCATATATACGTAATGTATATATGTATGTTGGGAATCCATGATTGTGGCTGAAGGAGCTCGAAAAGCTCGAGCAGCCCGCCCTCCCCGTTGGGAAGGGAATGAAATACGTGACCTTTTCCTTTTTCCTATCGGTTTCAAAAAGCAAGATAGGTAAGTTTGAAAGCTTATAACTTTTTTTACTGTAAGCCCAATTGGTGTGAAGCTTGGCAGAGATCTTCCCTGTAGACATATAATAACACTAAGAAAATATAAATCTTTTAGACGCTTAACTTTGTGAATTAAAAATTAAATTATGATAAAAAATACAGTTTTGCGGCCCATGTTTTACATACGATCGGTTTCAGTGCTCGTTGTTTCCTTATTTTTGTCTTAACATGTGCCAAATTTTAACCAGTGACATATCAAAGTAATGTAAAGGTAACTGCAATTTCAAATTTTGAAAAAAATTTTAAATTTTGAAAAAAAATTACGTGTTCTCGATACGTGCACACTTCGCTCTAAATGCAAATATCTTCGTTTGAAGTGGACCAACATGTAGGGTTTAATTGTTTTTTAACGTTCCGTATTAAAGTACACGCATTTATTATGTAGATTAATCCCAATTAATAAATAATTAAATTCTCAGACGAGAGAGAGAACGCGGTACGTTGGACGAGCTCCCGATCGACGACTCAATACGAATGCCGTCACATGCGTGATGCGCATTTATTATTAACTGTTTTATGTGCACATAAAATATATGCTCTTTTTGTCGATAGTTTTCCTCAAGTTTTTTAAATGTTCCACGCAGTCGTCCTACAAATTGCTCAGTAAATTATTCATTACTTTAGTACATAACGTTAGCACGTCTTTTATTTTATATGTGTTATTTTGCTTTGTCACTTTATTTTTAACGTAAGCCCAAATAAGTTCAATTGCGTTGAACTCACAGTGGGCAACTGGTAACCACAACAATTTAACATCATCACCACGCATTTCTTTTGCTATTTTTTCAAGAAAATACACTTTTCTGTTATGATAGGGTTTCGCCCTGATTAATAACTCCGCTCTTGTCAAATGGTTGAAATTAGTCGTTCCTTCTGGTAAGGGTATCTTTTGTTTCTCCATCCAGGCAGTAGGAGGATTTCTGAAATCTTGATCTAGCATAGTATGGTCGATCACAACTGCAGAATGTTTCGACAATTTTCCTAAAACTGCTCTAAACCACTTCTCAAAGTACGCCGCATTCATTTCTCCATGATAATCATTACTGCCCTTTTGTCCAATGAAACACTTCAGCATTCCATCAACAAATCCTCGACAACTTCCAATATGAAGAATAATTACGCGTTTTCCAGAACCGCTTGGTGTTTTTATACCTCCTCGAAATCCATTACTTCCTACAAATATTTAAAACAAGAAAATATAAGTTATATGCATACTAAAAGAAATGACGTATTTTAGAAGGCTTTTATGTGATGAAGGCGTATATATGATAAAAAATACATTTGTTAAGTGTACCTGCAAAACTTCGCGATAAAGATGGAAATTATCATGCCTTTCCTCCGTTGACACATCCACCTGCCATCCTTTGTGCTTGGTATGCTTTACTCCACACCATGTTTCATTCGTGTAAAAAATCTCCCAACCGTTGTCATGAAAATACTTTATTCGTCTCAAAAACTCGGCTCTTATTCCATTAAAGCAGGTTTTACTAAATTTTTTGTAAGTAAACTTTAGACTCGTTAACCATCTGCGTGGGGTACTTGTGTTTATACGTGGGAAATCTCCAACTTCGTTATTTAATCTGGTGTGCACTTCTTGTACAGTGGGAAACTTTCCTTCAACGTAAAAGTCCAACACCATCGATCTAATAACATCCGGAAGATACTCTTCTATAGTAATAGTAAGGCGTTCAATACTGGTCCTTGGATTAGACATACCATTTTCGTTTTCTTCTTGAACCAAGAAGAAGGAGGGCTGGGAGATGTTAAGACACATTGCTGTGCATTCAATAACTTTATTCACATCTTCAGATAATCCACGCGATTTTTCTTCTTGAAAATATTTTTTGGCATTTAATATCAGCCCCTATTCCGCCAATGTACAGTGCATCCCATTTTGGTTGAGACAGCCAAGTATCTCGGTTGTTGTTGAAGATAGAACCTTGCGGTTTTCGCGGTCCTGTGCCACTTTTTTGTGAAACTCAAGATGTCCTGAACGAACTTTTCCTAACTTCTTTCGTTCATAAGTTACAGGGAGTTTTTAAAAATTCACACTTTTTGGACCCCCTCCATATCTACGAAGTTTCTCAGCGCTAATGTCAAATTGAAAACTTATGCTATAGAGAATTTTATGTAGAATTCAGTGGCGCACTCAATTTTTTTTTCGGGGTATGGTTATGGAGATACGACTCAAACTTTTTCGATGGAACACCCTGTGTTTTATCACCTCATTAAATTCCTTATTTTTTTTCCTTCAAAATGAAATATAATATATAAACATAAATTCTTCAAAAATGCTCCAAAATCACTAAAACATTGATTTTTAATAGTAGGCTATGGACTTTTCATACAAAAAAAGTTCAAATTGAAGAAATACTACTTGTGATTTTTCCATGAAAGGAACAAGAACAATACTAACACTAATTTACTAAGAAAACACAAAACGTAGGTAACTAATAGCAACAAATAAATAGTAATAAAAAGTTCATAATGTAGAAGAAGCAACTAATTAAATATTTACTTATACTATTTCGTTTCGAAATTAATCGGTAACTTATTCATTGAATTGTTTAAATTGATGCCCATTTTCCCTAACACACAATTGACACATTTTTTTTAATACGTCTTAACGCATTTAAAATTATGAAAGGCCGATTTTGTAAATTCTGGAAAACTGCCTCTGCTGTTGCACGAAGTTCTTCAATATTATTGTGGCTCTTACCGTATATTTTATTTTTCAAAAAAACCCACAAAAAAGTCCAACACTGACAAATCAGGTGACCTTGCAGGCCACCTGATGGGTCCATTTGTTCCAATCCAATGGTCCTGGAAAGTTTCTTCTAAAAACGGTACAATTAACCTCGAATTGTGGGCAGGGGCAACGTCTTGTTGGAAGTAAATGGCATTAAGATAGGCGAGGGGAACACTCTCCAGGAATTCTGGTATTACTTCTTCTAAAATTGCCAAGTATCTATTCGCGTTGAGACCTTCTTCAAAAATGCGGTATTTTATTGATGTCCCCAATAAGAAACAGGCTACATTAAAACTAAATCGACCCTGTTGTTGTTGCTCAAAAATTAGGTGTTAGTTTTCATCATACCAGTGCCTTGTATTTTGCCTGTTAAATAAACCGGCACTGCTTATATGGGCTTCGTCTGACCATATGACTTTACTCGCAAAATTATTGTCCCTTGGAGTTTGGTTCAAAAACCAATTACAGAAATCCACACACCTCGCTGCATCACCAGGGTAGGAATGCTGGACAATATGTGTCATTTTCTAACTCCGTACAAGAAGTTTGAGGAGAGACACGGACGCTGGCTAAGACATTTATTTCATCCACTTCATTATTTTCCTTGTTATACGTCTTGGGTCAGGGTTTAGAATACGCACCATAATTTAGTAGATTATTCTTTAGTCGAAATATCGTTGCTCGACTAGGTTGATGCCTCTCTGGATATCTAATGTTTTAAAAACAATATGTCATATAATGTCTTATTGTAAACTACTAGTTTGCTTGTTTAAATATAATTCTAATGCTTCGTCAACATTTTCATGGCATTGATTGAAACATTATATGATATCATACTTTTCGTTGTTCTGAAAAAATCTTTCAGCCATTATAAAATTTCACAAATTAACAAAATCGCCAAACACAAACACAATAAAACGCATCAAAATTTATCATCATGATAGCAGATATGTTGATTTCTCCACAGTCACTTGATAAAACAATGCTCCAAAAGTCAACAACAGTGTTTGTAGCATCCATGACCTATTATAAAAAAATCACAAATAATAATCCCTGTAGTAAAACTTTGAAATCCATGGCACTCTATTAAAATTCAATGTTTTAGTGATTTTGGAGCATTTTTGAAGACTTCATGTTTATATATTATATATCATTTCGAAGGAAAAAGATAAGTAATTTAATGAGGTAATAAAATACAGGGTGTTGCATTGAAACAATCATAAGTTTGAGTCTTATCTCCATAACGATACCCCGAAAAAAAAATTGAGTGCGCCCTTAGATTCTACGTAAAAGTCTCTAGATATGGAGGGGATTCAAAAAGTGTGGATTTTCAAAAACACCCTGTAATGTATAATCGAAAAAAGTGAGGCAAAATCCGTTCAGGCCATCTTGAGTTTCACAAAAAAGTGGCACGGGACTGCGGAAACCGCAAGGTTCTATATTCAACAACAACCGAGATATCTGGCTGTCTCAACCAAAATGGGATGCACTGTACAGGCTTTTGGCATTTTGAAAATATGTACATCAACACAACCGAACTTCTACAACAGTACTGTGGTAACTAATAAATAATTCGTAACAATTTCACGTTATTTCCGAAAATATATTACTCCCAAGAACATTATAATTAGCTGTAATATAACAGAAAGTGCATTAAATAGTCATTATTGTTACGGTTATTTCCCAATTTCACATTCCACACAATGATTTGTTCATTTTTGTAGTTTACTATTTATTGTTTCTGCTGTCCTCATTTAATATGCACCGTACATTGTATAATATAAATAAAAAAAAATCCTTGTGCTCATACCAGATGTCTTGATTAATAATTCTTAATAAATCGGGCGATAAAATAATATCATTCTTTAAGGAACGCTTATTTTAGAAGTGTGAAGCTCGATTTCGTGCATCGCACATGGAACGGCATTCGTATTGAGTCGCCGATCGGAAGCTCGTCCAACGTAGCCCGTTCTCTCAATCGACTGAGAATTTAATTATTTATTAATTGGGATTAAACTACATGATAAATGCGTGTACATTAATACGGAACGTTAAAGAACAATTAAAACCTACATGTCGGTCCACTTAAAACGAAAATACTTGCATTTACAGCGAAGTTTGCATGTATCGCGAACACATATCTTTTTTTCAAAATTTGAAATTACATTTACTTTTATACTACTTTGATATGCCACTGGTTAAAATTTCTCACATTTTAAGACAAAAATAAGGAAGCTACGAGCACTGAACCCTACCGTATGTAAAACACGGGCCGCAACTACATTTTGTATGATAACTAAATTTTTAATTTACAAAGTTAAGCGTCTAAAAAATTTATATTTTCTGGGTGTTATTATATGTCTACAGGGAAGATCTCTGTTAAGTTCCACATCAATTGGGCTTACAATATAAAGTTATAAGCTTTCAAACTGACCTATCTTGCTTTTTGAAACCTATAATAGTCATGTATTTATTTAAAAAATATTTACACTTCCTGATACAATAAAGTTAAAAATATAAATTATGACATTTTCAAAGTTAAATTTTGCAGAACAACGATCGTTACGCCTATGAATTAAAATCATAACCTAAATTGAATCTTGTATTATGTAATAGTCAATACAACACTACTTAAAGTGCACAACGTTATTATAAACGCTTGATTATTACCAGTAATTATTATACAGGATACTTTAAAACAGTTCAAAAGATTCAAAACACTTTTACAAACACCACTTTCTTCCATCAAACCACCAAGAATGAGTCACACTTGGGTGCTTAATATGGCGAATTCCATCGCAATTTTTAAATGCGGTATATAGCTCAACATTCCTTCCTGGTATTTTAAATTCTTGAAATAATTGAAAGCACTTTAAGCATAAGCTTGCTTGAGATAAACAGTAGAGGACCTTTGTTTTTTATTTTAAAATAATCCTTAACCTTACGTATTAAAATAAAAGCAAATGGATTTACTTTTATTTTCGAGATTTCGCGTAAAGTCACTCTCATCCATTATTAAAGGAAGATCGAAAGTAAGCAACACAAAAATAAAGGAAAATTGTGAAAACTTGACACGTAATCGAACATGAAGAATTTAATAAACAAAAGAACGGTAGATGACACCTTGAATTTATATTGGCACCCAATTTCTTTTTTATCTATTTTACATATACGTGATTTGAATTTTACATATTAATGAGAATTTCATTGGATAAGGATTTTTGAGTGTTTCCAAAGTAATTGGATTTTACTTCCGTTCACTTAGTCTCATGCAAACACAGTTATCTAGACAGATCTTCCATTATACCCCTCTAAAACTCATCCGTTTTTCTTACACGAACAAAAACCCTTTCTTTTTCGGAAATAAATCCCTCGATTTCACTGAAACGTTTCTCGCAATTAAGGAGACCGAATGTAATTGAGAACATAAATAACTTTAAAGGGACATTTCGGTTTAGTAACCATTAAAATATGATTTTCCTTGTACGAAATGGCTTGGCAGAGAACAAATTTACTACTTATTAAAATTTTTATCGTACATTAAGTAAAATTGAGAATGTGAAAATTTCTTTTAAATTGAACTTTTAATTTGTGAAAAGTGTTTAAATTGTTTTTCCTCTGGTTGAAGACTTGAGTTTATATAAACCTTGCTAATGGTTATTGCTTCGTTTCCTGTGAGAAATTTGCATGACGATAGGCAGTTTTTGTTTTTCTGATGCCGTAGTTGCAGATGTTCCCAGGTTATTAAGGAAAATATCGTTGAACATATAAGGAAGTATAACGAAGTAGATTGCTACCTTTAAATTGACCATCTATCCGTTTAGTTTATGCCATACGTCAATCATGGCCGTTTGTACGTAGGCGACAAAAACATAAAAAATAGCTTTTTAGTGTTGTGTTGTAAAGTTACACCAGTAAGGAGTGTGTACACTGCGATTGCATTATAAGAATTCAGCATGACCTATCAGTGGTTTTTTATAAATGTAAAAGCTACAAATTTAAAGCTGAGAAATCCAAATAAACAAATGGCAAAATCCAATGCACGTCGCGCAGCCTGACTGGTCTGTCTGCGGTGACATAAATGCCTGTCTTCATCATCTTTGTTTATTTATATTTCAGTCTTAAGCCTACAGGATAAATGTGCAGATCAGTAGTTTTTATATACTCTGTATAAGGCGACGGGGTTAAGATGGGCGCCATTTTTTAGTTTGGCCTAGGGCAGCAACATACCTAGAAACTGCCTTGACGTGTAACGCAAACACAGTAAAACCTAATACAGATGTAAATTTTCACCAGTAATCCAGTTAATATCGTTGATTTTGGATTATCCTAGGATAATTTGGAGGCATTTGAAGCTGTGAATATGTTGCAAATGTGGATCTCGGTAGGCATAATATTTACGTATAAGTTCCGATAAACATATTTTTTTGCATGCTATTAGGTTACGTAATCACAAACACGAATGTGATGGTGGCCAACTACAAAAGTAGACCGACACCTGACCTTTAATACTTTTTTGTGACGTAATAGCTTCGCTCCGTGGCGCTATGGGTAACATCCCCTCCTCCACCTGGTACTGACCACTTTCACCTAATTAGCCATTAGTTTCGCCTCCTGTCTCTGAACGCGCTCTGTGATTGGTGATAAGAGTAAACCACAACCACTTTTAGATGTTGGATTCTGGTCTGTTCTTAACTCAGGCCAACACCCAAAATGTGTGCTCTGATTAAAAAGCTGCTTTCGAAACAAGGGCCCTAAAAGGTACAATCGTGGTTTCATCTAGTGCAAAATTTAGAAGCATTGCAAGTTGTTATGGCGGGAAAACTTAAAATTTGAAATATTATTCTAAAAGTAGGGCCCCATACCATCTCATAGGGCAGCGCTGGAGCTCAGAAAACTTGTTACGGAGTCTAAGCCCCATTGCGCGAGTCCTTTGTTTGCTCGTGTTGTATTTTAAAGGCTAGTGGAAAGTTTCCTGCAATTGATTTATCTCCATCATCTAGTGATATATTTAAAAAATTGTGGAATGTTTCCTGAAGCTTGCACCATTATGTTTCCTCCGGTTTTTTTGATTTTTCGCTAGTTTGTGTACACTCTTTTTGCTTTTCCGTTGTTGTTACAGCGTAAATAAGAAAATAAATGATTTAATAGTTTATTATATGTAAATAAATAACTATAAAGCTTGAATTTACGAATGAATGAAGGAATGAATTAATAATAAATAAACATGGTTACGTTTATAAATTACACACCTTAAAAAAAGATAATCCTGAAGCAGTTACATACATCTAAGTTTGTTTATCTCTCTCACTACTTCTTAAAGCTCAATTGGTTGTCTCTCTCTCTATCTTGCATTATACGTAAATGTAGGGTGCTTTTATGGTATAATTAGAAGCTATATCTTGTGGTATAATTAAAGGTAAGCGTACAGTTTGCAGAGACCTCTTGTAGAATAATTACACGTTAACAGGCAAGTGGCAACACCATCTTGCGGTATAATTTTAAGTTACAGATTGAAGCAACACAAGGCCCTATGTTCCATTTCTTTTACTAGGTCTTCATTTCTAAGAGCTTGGGCTTGGACTGAAGCTCCTTTTCACAGCGGCTACTGCTACATGAGCCCCATTTTGAACATAGACACCCTTTCTAGTAGATTGGACCGCCTTATAGTATAATTAAAAGTTTAGAGCCAGCTTGAGGGACAATTAGGAGTTAACATAGTTTCCACCATCATCCTGCGGTATAATTACAAATTGTTATAGTTTGAAAGGTCATCTTGTGGTATAATGAGTATGAATAAGTGCAACACTAGAGAAATTAAGAAATTGATTTAATTAATAAAATATGTATTAGTATAAACTTATAAATAACCACTGATGATTTCATTTTCAACAGCTGGGGCTCCGCCACGGGCACCACCTCTAGCCAGCCAGTCAGCAACAGCAAATATCCAAACACTCCAAACAAACCTGTAATCAGAAACAATCCAAATGTCCAAATAAAAGACACTAAACAAACTATTTACATGTACACTATCACCTAATCTCAAACACTTGAATTAACATACAACACTCGAAACAAAGGAAATGATAAACCAGGAAACCACACATAACAAGGGGGGGGGAGATAATTTGGTTACTTTTCTATAAATTATTGGATTTTGCTGGTGTTCTGTAATAAGCATGTTATCGCTGAAATCAGCATCTTAGACTTGTAACTTGAATCTTGCTTCTGCATTTCAGAACATGTATACTGGTGGTACTCGAAGCATTTAATTAAATGAACAGACGCCTTACATTGATGAGCGTATGGCAGCGTGGTCACATAATGGCCTTATTGAAATGAGAAAACGCCTTATTTTGATGAGTACGTACCACCGTTTAGTGTTAAACACTCTGTAATCATAAACATGTAAAGCCCTGCGGATAAATGCAGCTACTGGTTATGGCGATAAGCATTAATCGTTACTTTAAAGTCTTACGTGTAAGTACAGTAAAGTGTAATAATCCTCTACGGAAAAATACAGCAATTGCCTTATGGTTATAAACCTGTTTGTTATTTTAACTGAGATTTTTGCTGATGGGCCATACAAAAGATTTGAAAAATTTACGCAATATATTTTATTCGATTACATTGTACTTTTAATTATTTTGATTTGCAACGATTAACGCTGAAATATGTTATACGGAAATTCAAAACAGCATATAATACAGTGCAATTTCAAATTTCAAATCTTCCCTCCATAACAATTGCAGAAATCTTCCACTAGTTTTAAAATTATTCCACTAGGCGAGATTCCGTTGTTTTCTTGTAGGTTTGTGTGTTTGAAGGAGCTTGTTGGTTAGTTCCTTTTTGTAACGTAAGCTCAGAAGATGTTTTGGGGGCCTTGTTTTGTCTTATCCCAAACCTTAAATTTTTTATTATTAACCTTTAGAAGTACACCGTTAGATAGGGTCACAAACAAACACATGGAAGCCTTCAAATGGGGTTCAGACTCTGGGACAAGTTGCGGAGCACGAATGGAGTCTTATGAGATGGTATGGGGCCCTAGATTCGAAATGGTATTTCAAATTTTATTAATGATTTAAAAATATACAGCTAGATAGAACCACGAGCACATCCCATTACAGGAAATTTCTATTATCTTTTTAAAAATACATCACTAGATAGCGGCATAATCACACGAAACTGCCAACCACTATGAATAGTCTTAGACCTGTAATTAGCATGCGTTACTCTCAGGCCACCAACCAGACTTAAGTCAGCCCTACAATCAGAGAACAACGCTCTGAGGGCTAGTTGGAGACCAATCAAAATCCGGAATCTAAAAGTCTGCTCTTAAACCACCAACCACATAGCGGAGATTGAGGCAGCGAGCGAGACAAAGGACCAATCAGGTAAAAGTGTACAGACTAGGTGAGGAAAAAGAATGTTCCTCATGAACTCACGGAGCAGGGATATAATGTCACAAAAAAATACGTGGTGGTTAGTTCATTAAGATGCTAATTTCTATCTATCAGACATGAACATAACATTTTCATAATATGTATTCAAAATATAGTTAATTAGGTACTTCGTTTACACATAAACTATAAACATTTAACAAAATGTAGGTGTACATTTGTTAGTTGCGAACTCTCGTCAACACTAGAACTGTTACTCTCTTCCTTTAGTTTATAATAATAGGAGCCCATTTGCAATATTTAATAATTTTTCTAGTTTATACCATTTTCGTATTCTACTCTTAGTATAACTAAATTTCTCCATATTTCGAAAGTTACTGCTTGCTAAGCTTTGTCACTTACGTGTAGTTTTGTTTGAAAAAGATATTGTATGTACGAATGTATAAATAATTATTTATTTATACTTCTACTTACTAAAGCAAGTATTGTTGTTTCGCACATTTGACAACATGTATCCCGAGTTTAGACAACGCATTTGCCGTATGACTAGTGGGATCGAGGTAAACTGGACGATAGTCAATGTACTGCAGGAGCTGGTTACGGAAATGTTTGCTAAGAGGTAACGTGTTGAGACTATGTAGACTGTATTTCGTGTTAACGCCAATATGATTACTCTGAGTTCCGTGTTTTTTTATAACCTTATCGTGATAAAATATCGTATAAATAATGTATTTTATTGTATAAATGAGTATTTGAATGAGAGAATATTTTTAAGAATACTTATTCGAAGGTTACGCCAATGACCTTTTGGCGTATCTTATAATGTCGTTAACAATGATATTCGATCACATAATAAACATTTTGAAAGAAAAGGAATTATTTTGAGCGTATATGTACACCATTTGCGGCTACTTAGGCGAACGCTTGGGTATTTTTCCTCCTCACACCCTAACTCTGTTCCTTCCGATCCTATTCTGACTAATATCCTTAATCCCATCACGCACATATACGTAATGCATGCATGCTGGGAAACCATGATTGTGGCCGAAGGAGTTTAGAAAGCTAAGCCCTGCCCTCTCCCTTGGGGACGGAATGATATACGTGGCCTTTTCCTTTTTTGAGCAAGGAACTGACTAAAGGTAAAAATAGTACAATGGTGCTTCCTAATTCTACTGTATTGTGGGGCAAAACAGAAGCGTTAGCAGTTGAAGTGAGTAAATACATTCACTTTGGAACATAGAATGAAGATGGACTAACGTATAATTCTACAAATATCGCGTAAAATTTAATCACCGACATATAAAACATTATAGAATGTCTAGTTCCACATTAACGTAGGGTAAATTTTTGTAATTCAAAGTGATGTCTTAGGGTAGATTTAGTATTTTAACGTAAAACTGTGATGGCGACCGTAAGTGCTTTACAACAGATCGATGCTTTTAAAATTGTAAAGTATTCCATTGATGTTATTGAGTTTATGATTATGATGAAAATCATCTTTATAGTAGGTAAGATCATTCTTACTTTTCTAAATGGAATAAACTATACCTTATAATGAAAATTATTGTAATTTTCTGGGATTAAAGGGTAAAAGCATGGGAACGTACCGTTTGTTTTTTTTGTACACGAAGAGGCCGCAGCGTCATTTCCGGGGAAAATGTTTCTCAATATAACCCAATTGATCGCCTGAAACTTGAGTTTGAACGTAAATACGTCAAATTTTTATGACAAACGGCTAGGGATATTTTCGTTATTGATCATTCCGTGAATTAATTTTAACTAACGCCGCTTTAAAAGTTTTCTAAGATTCTAAAACTGTTTCAAGTTTTAAATAGGTTTTGAAAATTTTAAAAATCAATTGAGTTACCGCCGTTTTTCCAAAGTTCTAAACAATAGTTAAACAAGTTAGGTTGAATTCCTTGAAAAGCTTTTTAATATATCATGTGAAAAACAACACAGCACATAAATACTTTTTACGAAAACCAAGGGTTTGATTTTAAAAATCAAAACTTGTTAGTTAACCGCGGTTTTCCAGGTTTTAAACCCAAATATTCAGAACCGTTTTAGTTTTAAACACCTTTAAAGCCAA
>JARFJB010002086.1:932500-935000 GCA_036346205.1 Vesta saturnalis
GCGCAATTTTAAACAACTAATATAATGTTTTATTGTTTTTCTTATTTAATAAATATTAAAAATACAAAAGTCGTAAATGCGAACATTCTGCAATTTTAACACTTCTTCGTCTAGTGCCTTAACGACTCATTTCCGGACATACGTTTATAAGGCAAAAGCACTTAATTCATCGGCCTTATAACCCCTAAAGTTTCGCAACATGTTTCTGAGACACTGTATATATATATATATATATATATATATATATATATATATATATATATATATATATATATATATATATATATAACATATATACATAATACACAACACACACACACACACACACACACACACACACACACGCATCACACACACACACACACACGCACACACAACACACGCACACATACACACGCACACAACACACAATACACGCACCACACATCACAACACGACACACTACACATACATACAAAGACACGATAACACAACACACACACACACACACACATATGACACACACATACGTACTACACATACACAGACATAATCACACCACAAATGCTAGAATCAATGTTATTAGCAATATATACACAAAGAAACACTATATAAATTAACATGTTAAGAAGACTATTGCCTAATATAACATTATACGCACGCACGCACGCACACTACAACACACACACACATACACACACATATGCACACAATACACGAAATATACATATATATACATATACACATATGATACATAATCACACGAAACATACACACACACACACACATACACACACACATCTACAATACAACAAATTACACATACACACAACACACACACACACACATATCAATACAACATTATATATCATACAAACACACATTACAATTAAATAATAACATACATATACAGACTATACAATATACAACACACATAATAATATACACAACACACATACATACACACACATACACAAACACAACACACACACACACACACACACACACATACATACACATATATATATATATATATATATATATATATATATATATATATATATATATATATATATATATATATATATATATATATATATATATATATATATATATATATATATATATATATATATATATATATATATATATATATATATATATATATATATATATATATATATATATATATATATATATATATATATATATATATATATATATATATATATATATATATATATATATATATATATATATATATATATATATATATATATATATATATATATATATATATATATATATATATATATATATATATATATATATATATATATATATATATATATATATATATATATATATATATATAATATATATATATATATATATATATATATATATATATATATATATATATATATATATATATATATATATATATATATATATATATATATATATATATATATATATATAATATATATATATATATATATATATATATATATATATATATATATATATATATATATATATATATATATATATATATATATATATATATATATATATATATATATATATATATATATATATATATATATATATATATATATATATATATATATATATATATATATATATATATATATATATATATATATATATATATATATATATATATATATATATATATATATATATATATATATATATATATATATATATATATATATATATATATATATATATATATATATATATATATATATATATATATATATATATATATATATATATATATATATATATATATATATATATATATATATATATATATATATATATATATATATATATATATATATATATATATATATATATATATATATATATATATATATATATATATATATATATATATATATATATATATATATATATATATAATATATATATATATATATATATATATATATATATATATATAATATATACATATACATATATATATATATATATATATATATATATATATATATATATATATATATATATATATATATATATATATATATATATATATATATATATATATATATATATATATATATATATATATATATATATATATATATATATATAATATATATATATATATATATATATATATATATATATATATATATATATATATATATATATATATATAAATATATATATATATATATATATATATATATATATATATATATATATATATATATATATATATATATATATATATATATATATATATATATATATATATATATATATATATATATATATATATATATATAATATATATACATAACATACATAACACACACAACAACACACACACAACAACACACAACGACGATGTAACATTTTCACTGAACACGCCGAAGACCTTGACAAAATTGCAATTTTTACTAATTACGGCGAGTTCTCAGGCGACACTGAATGAAAGTAAATCTATAGGATTCTACAA
>JARFJB010002086.1:940000-975000 GCA_036346205.1 Vesta saturnalis
TGGAAAATAAAATTATTTAAAAGAACATTAAAAGCTAAAAGTTATCAAACAATTTTGAACGCTCACATTATTATTGTACAATAAGTTTTGGTTAATGCAGTAACATTTTAACGAGTCAACTTAAGAAATTGTTCGTGTATAAAGAATATCAGTCAACATTTTATCATCATTTTGCCAGACCTGGGAGTTTCCATTCCGTTATAGCTGTAGCCGATCACCTGGTTCGTACCATCCGTTGTAACACAGAGGAGGTGCTATCTAGACCTTGTAAGGTATTATAACATTGTGTTTTTATTGAAAATTTAAGATTGTTGTGTGTTTCGAATTATTTTATTTGTTGAAGGTTTGAAAGCGGAGTTGTGTATCGTTTTTTTGTTAATTTAAACTGTGTTTTGAATTTAGTTATTGGAATTAATCGTAACTCTAACGCTCCGCCTTCACACTTTTTTTATTTTATTAGTAAAGGGCAATTGACCCTATTGTAGTGTGTGGATACATAATCCACGGTTTATTTATATCTAGGTTAAACGATTTAGACTGGCTAAAGCAGAATTCTGATCAGACGACCTGACGCCTAATAAGCCTTTGTATTATTTTTTGTTTTGTTTATACGCATTATCGTATGTCTATATTTATACTGATTTTATTATTTTATTATAGCTTTGTTTTGTTTTATAAATGTGTTTTATTCTGAAACCCTTCTGTGTTACATACCAGTTTTTTTTTTTGCAAATTTACCGATAATTTAGTTATAACGTAACGAAGTTAGTTTTTTATTATTGAGTAATAGCGTAATTTTGTTTCTATTTTATTGAGTAATAGTTCTTAATATTTAGTGTTTTATTTGAATTTTTTTGTGTTTTGTTTTGATTATTAGTTTAACGTCAAATTATTTACACGAGGTGTATTAACGTAACGTTATTGAGTGTTGATCACGCTTTTATTTGACAAGCGTGTAGTGTTTTTTTAAGCCCGATTTTAGGTGGTTTGCTGAATTGCTGTCCAGCACACCTGGGATTGATTACGAATAGGTAAGCGCATGTTTTTGGATGTTTAGACACGCTATGTACTCGTAATTTTGGCACGACAACCCTTATTTTGTCTATCAAATATCCTGGCGCCCTTAACCGAAACGATTTTGACTTCATCCCCTATTTTGACTGACGTACGATTTATTATTCTGGATGTGCAAAATTATTAACATCAATCCACGATCCGCACGCTGACTAGTCGAGGCAAAAATTTATCTGTAATCCCGTTCTACCACCCGTTTATACCGTTACAACACTTGTAAAAATCATTTAAAGTTTCAAAAAAACAAAACAATTTCCAAAAACAGTTCCATGGTGGAATTTAGAACTCACAATAATGAGAAAAAGTTAATGTTTAAGAAGAAAATTTCAAAGAACAAAAATAATGCGCTCAGAGAAGAAAGAAAAATATATATTTAGATCATAAAAAATATTCTAAGACAAATAAACAAAGAGAAAATTCAATCTTGAAAAATATATGTAATCACAAATTTTAAATTTGGGATATAGTTTATAAATTGGCGTCTAATAAAATTAAAACTGTTCTACTTTAAGTACTATAAAAAGACGGACAATTTACAAAATTTGAATGATACAGTAGAATATTTATTAGAAAATATAATTCCATTTGACAATCTAAATATAGAAAACAACTTTCATTATAAAATTAAACAGGATATTAAAGAAGATTTACAAACTGATAATGATTTTGACTTTACAATACAAGAAATTAAAGATATTATGAATAAATTAAATAATAACAAATCTCCAGGAGAAGATGGCATAAGTTGTAATATCTTATTCAGAATGTTTACTAAATTGCCAAATTTTATAACAGCTATCTACAATGAATGTTTAAAAGAGGAATTTTTCCTAACATTTGAAAAATCTATAATCATTCCAATAATCAAACATGGAATGAAAATGAGAACGACATTTCAAAATTTGACCAATTAGTTTATTAAATATTGGAGGAAAAATTTTGGAAAATTACTTATTAATAGAATAATGCATTATTTATACTCAAACAATTCCAAATTTAATCAATTGGATTTAAACCTAAATCAAGTACCGTTGATGCCATAATGTTATTAAAAGAGGAAATAGATTCCAGTATGGCACAAAACAAGAAATTATATTAACTAGCCTAGATGTCAAAGGTGCATTTGATGCTGCTTGGGCCATCTATAATTTTCGCTTTAAAAGAGTTCAACTGTCCCAGAAACCTTTACGAACTAACAAGATTATTTTAATAATAGGAAAGCAAAACTTCAGCTAAATTACATTTGCAAAGAAAACAATAACGAAAGGTTGCCCTCAAGGTTCGTGTTGTGCTAGGTTTTGGAAATTTTATATAACTCATTATTAAATATAAAATTAAGAAAAATACTAAATTAGTTGCTTTTGCTGATGATTTGATCATATTATCGAAAGGAATGAGCAGCATTGAAGCAAAAATTTTAAATGTTGATTTAAGAGAAATTATGAATTGGCCAAAATAATAAAATAGAATTTAATCATCTAAAATCTAAAGTTCTGTTAGTTTCTAAAAAGATATTCTAATAACGTTAAAATTAATATATATTTAAATAATAAAAAACTCAAACAAGTTCAAGAATTAAAATATTTAGGCGTTATTTTAGATTCAAAAACATTCGATAATCATGTTTCTATGTTACATCAAATGTATAAAGTTTATTAATGCAATTTCAAGATATGCAAAAGTTAATTGGGGATTAGGATCTAAAGTTTTAAAACGATTTATAATGGTCAATTTTGTTTTACTATCTTGGTATGTTTGGATAAAAGCTTTAAAAAGAAAAGAATTGTACAAAACTAGAAAGAGTCCATAGATTAATTATTAAAAAAAGGCTATAGAACAATTTCATATTCATATTTTGTTTAACAGGCTTAACCCTGTTATAACCAAATTAGAAGAAATGTCAGACATTTATATGAATATAAAGAAATTGACAAATAATATATTTAATTTCGACAAAGAAACATTAATTAAAATAATTCAAAAATTTCCTATTATACAAGAAAATTATGAAAACATTTCATGAAATTTACACAGATGGCAGTAAGATAAATGGAAAAGTTGGTTGTGGAATTGTTATAAAGAATAGACAATTATTAAATACATATAAATATAAATTAGATGACAAATGTTCTAATAATCAGGCAGAAAGCTTAGCGATTCTAAAAGCATTAGAAAATTATTATTTGTGAATAATGAAAAGAAATTAGTAACTATATACACAGACAGCAAAATTAAATTAGATTGCTTAAAAATAGGAACATACATTACAATTTAATTGAACAAATTAGAAAATTATAATAAACATGAAGAAATTGATTGGAAAATAAATTTTGTTGGTCAAATCCATCGGATAAAATTTAATGAATTAGCAGATAATTTGGCAAAAGAAGCAACAAATTTAAGTGAAAATTTTATATACGACAAAATTCCTAACAATAGTAAATTATTTCAAAAATTTAAGCGTAGATAAATGGCAAAATTTGTGGAATAATTTTTAAAAGGTTTAAAACTAAATATTTTTTCCATCAATTGAAGAACGTTTAAAAATCAATATTTCATTAAAACCAATTATTACAATGATTCTAACCGGTCATGGTAAATTAAAAATTATCTTTACAAATATAAAATTATTAATGACCCAAAATGTTTATGTGGTATTGAAAAATCAAACAATTGACCATTTAATATATAACTGTAAATATCTAAATACTATACGCAAACAATTAAAACATGAAATTCTACTTAAAGGCGATTTATGGCCTGTTGATAAAAAGAATTAATTCACAAACATCTGAAGTTTAAATACATAAATAATATTGTTAGAAATTATGAATTAGATGTGCATCATTGTATTAATGTTATTTTTAGCATTTAATAGTAATATAATTTTAGTGTACTTATTAACGTTATGTTAGACATTAGCAATTAATAGAATTATAATATTTAGTTGATCACAACCTTAGCATTTAAAAGTTAATTTATATTCAATTTTTTTTTTTTCTTAACCTAAAATTTAATTGAAATAGTACTATCGTAAGAAGCTTTTAAAGTTATAGCATTTATTTACAACATGTAGTATTACATTTTGTAATGGCATAAAAAATTGTTCACACGCACGCAAACGCACACACAGCACACACACACACGACACACACACAACACACACACACACACACACAACAAACACACACACACACACACACACACACACACACACACACACACACACACAAACAACACAACAACACAACACACACACAACACACATTTACACACACAACACACACACACACACACACACAACACACACACACACACACACACACACACACACACACACACACACACACACAACACACACACACACACAACACACACACACACACAACACAACACACACACACACACACAACACACAACACAACACACAACACAACATAACACACACACACACACACACACAACACACACACACACAACAACACACACACACACACACACACACACACACACACACACACACACACACAACACACACACAACAAATACATACACACACACACACACACACACACACACACACACACACACACAACACATACACACACACACACACACACGCGCACAACAACAACAACACACGCACGACAGACACGCGCAGACACACACACACCACAGCACAAAACGACACACACACACACACACACACACACACACACACACACACACACACACACAGACACAAACCGCACGGACGCATGCAGCCTCCACACTTATACACACACACACACACACACACACACACACAAACACAAAACTTGCAGCACACGCACACACGCACGCAAGAAGGCTATTGGTGATAGTGTATCGTTATACAGTTATTTTATTGTGCACGTCTTACCCTTTGAGATAACGACGATTTGTTTGAGGACAAGAAATACCTAAAAAGTCTATTTAACTAGAAACGTATTTGATTAGTGTTATATAAGACGGGAGGAAATGCATCAATACGGACCTTCTCAAAGAGCTTGACTATAACTATAGACGCCATATCCAATATGGTTTCCGCCAAGGAAACTAAGTGATCTCGTTATCTATGTAACTGCAAAAATTCAACGTGTCTTCGTGTGCATTCATAGCTACGCAGATTACATCACATTCACAACACTCAAGTACGCATTTTGGGTCAAGGTGTTCACTGAAAACAATTCACCGGAAACAATTCACCGGAAACACACTGAAACACAATTAATAAATGAATAAACAATTCATCGGAATACAATTCACCGAAAAGCATTTTGCCTAACGTTGTATTCAATAGTTGGAAATGCATTTGTGATTATTTTGTACATTAACATTATTTTGCGGTTGAGAATATAGTTGTTTTTTAATTTGGCGTCTATGCGCGGGGTTGTGCCTTCAACTCTCATTAAACAGAAATATTGTTCATTTCAGTTTGATTAATTGATTTCATTATCTCCTTACACATATTTAAAGTAAAATTAATCGGTAATAAATAAGTTAGGATTGTTCACTAAATACTAATTATCGCTACTTATCTTAACAACCATTAAAGGTATAGATGCAGTATTTTTTTGACAAGTTTTATTTCAAACCTACTTATGCTACAGTTAACGTTGAAACGGCTGTTTAGTTGGATTAGTGAAAAGGAAAACGCAAATATGTCTTGATGGCCGCATATTTCAAGACAAAAGATTTTGAAACGCGAATATATTCCTGCTGTGAGCCGAAATGTCGGGATCACTTGATAATAGTAGATTATAACATCGAAAGAGAAACGACTTACATAATCATGTAGCTCATTTCGGTTATTTGTCTTTTATTCGGTGAAGTTTGTTCAAATTGTTATTCGGTGAATTGTTTTCGGTGAACTTTCCGGCACCCGTGGATTTTATGCTAAGTGGTTTGACTGGTTTTAATATATTCCTTTGGAAACTAGTAACTAGGGCTACTATTATTGTTGGCATATAGTGAACATTTAAAGAATACATACATATGCATAAAGCTCACGAACTATTTCACGTAGAAATATCTGAAATATGCAATTATAGCACATTTTACAACGTGATGTATCGATGTTCAATAGGCAAATATTATTCATTTTCCATGATTACATGGATTTTCACCAGTTATTACACAATCGTTATTTATGGAAGGTTTTGGTAGGGAAGCGACAATGGCCAGTGACATCAATTTGCAACAAGTGAATATTATGGAGCGGATTGGCCTTGGATCTCGATTTTAACTTGATCTCCCAAAATTAAGAGGTTAAGGGTATCCTTGACGTATAATGAAAGCTTGGCGGATTATTTACAACCATTCTCATCTCCCGACTCCTATAAGCGAGATCGGTTATAATTCCGCAATGGTACGCGATGGGCCACTCGTTGAAAATCTGACAAATTGTTCTTCGGATATCCCTTCAAGTAAAAAAGAATTAAGGTTTTCGCAATGGAATAGGCCTCCCGAAAATTGGAGAGAAGAATTTTTGAATGCTTCTAGATATGTCTTTATGGTACTCTAATTAAAGACATCAGAAAAGAAATTTTTCTGTCCTGCATATAAGCGAGATCGGTCATAATTCCTAAACGATAGGTTGTAGGCATGCTACGCGACCATCGTCTACAAGTTTTATACAAGCCGTATTTAAATACGTCACCTTTCAATTTCAAATTCAGTATATCATTAGGTTTGCAATTCATTATTACAGTCTGTTTAATACGGTTTATTTAGTATGCGTAAACTGTCATAATTGAGAAGGATCTTTATGCAACCCACATATTGTATCTTTTTATCCACTCCTAATTTAGGTTACTGCGCCTACATGCTGACATCGACACCTAGTATGCTAAGGATTAGAAACCACTCAAAGAAATCTTATTGATGCTCAAGTTTTAACAGAAGGCTGATATTCAAACATAATCTGTTTGTGTTGGTTTTATGGATTAAGTTCTACTGAACCAGTCTCCGTAACTCATCTTTATGTTACAGTCAACATTTTATGCGCAGCGATCTATGCTGATTTTAACTTTAAACAGCTACAATATGCCGCTACGGCCAATGATTTATTTACAAGGTGCCCCAATATAAAACCTTTTGTTCTCTCCGAATAGCCAAACTCACAAACTCTCAAATTTCGCATTAACTAATTGTGTCTTTCCTTCTTAAGACCAATTGCAGGAAGGGTTAAGGGATTTTTTAATCCCGGGAACAAAGATGTGAATGCAGTAAAAATTGTCTATCACGTAAATTGGCCAGACTGGCCAATCATGTTTCTTAAACAGTGGATTAAAGTATTTGGTTTAATCCATCCTTGTGCAACCGGTCTGCTCAGAAACCACTTTTCCAAGTCTTAACGAACATTTGCGCCCGTGTCTTGTTTAAAAATTACTAATAATGAAACCAAACCTTAGTTTTTCTTGGTTAATATGCAAACAACCTATTGTGTATACATTTTGCAGTGAATTTTTTCAAATTTTGCGAACTGTTGTTTGATCTTTAAGAGAATACTTCCATCTTTTCTTCAGGTTTTAATTTGACAGATCAAAATATTAATTTAGGAAAGATATCATGCAGATATTAATTTAGATAGCCTCTAAACGCACATTATTAAAGCTTGTATATGTTGTACTTTAAATACTTGCCTGTATAATACTGGTTTTTCCAACAGCTGGTGCTCCCAATACAATAACCTTGACCCTATCCACTGATTCTGGACTAACTTCAACCGGACTTTTAGGATTTTCGACGATCTCTGAAGCTGGACCTGCATTTTGTCGACGCTCTAAAAAATCCAGATCCAACTCTGTAACAAAAAAGTAACATTACGCTCACCTTTTCGATAAAATAGAGAAAATGTATTTTATTGGTATAAATCTAACTACGTTTTGAGGGGACACGAAAGCTTTTTAAGAATGTTTCACATCCGAGCTCAAATACACTTTATTTTGAATTATTGACTGGTCGGCTCTAAATTTTGGGATTAAGCTATTTTATGGCCCAGATTGTAAGAGCCTGTCACTGGTGGTTATAATTTTCCGTAGATTCTTTTGTTTTCTCGAACTTTAGGATATTTAATAGTTCCCAGTCTCGTGAATGATTAAAATTGGATATATTCGAGTGTATATTTTGGGGAGCAGTAATTTAGATAGAAACCTTTACTTCTTTTGAAGATATTTGGAGTTATTACAAATTGAAATAGGATTTAGTATCTAAATTCTGTGAATGTAGTATAGATTTTTCGGTGTGTATGTGGTTAATAGTTTGAAGTTCTTTAAATAAGTATTAGATCCCACACGTTGATAATTGTATATCAGTAAAACGAATTTTATATGGGAGTTGAATATTTTCTAGCGAATAATGGTTATTCCTACTTATTTTTAAGTATCGTTAATTATAGTTAGTTGAATTAAAATTACATCATTAAATATTTATTTTAAACAGACAAAGTTTAGGGTCGATTTTCCAAAGTTTTTATTTGACGAAAACAGATCATGTTATAGTGACATTGGTCTGAAGTAGATGGATGCTATGACGTAATTTTTTCTCCATATAGTTTCCGAAAATCATCTCGTATTTACCGTACTTACGATTTGAAGATATGGATTTGTATGAATGGATATTTGACGAAATACATCATGTTGGAAACTGAAATATTAGTTAGTGAGTGATAGTTAAGATCTAGACGAACCAAGTTCAGGCGCCGCGCGCTGATTGTTTGGGGTGTATTGAACTTCTTCACGTTCCACCGGGGTTTAATTGAAGTTTTTGTAAGAAAGGTTTTCCCTTTCACCCTTTAGAGATCTTTTGTGGAAGAGTATTCAGTCACCCCAGCAACCTCTTTTGTCAAAAGTTACACTTTTACGGGTCCATCGAAGAGGAACTAGTGTTTAATGAAAGTACTGTTCCACATTTATGAACAATTTATTGCTTTTTATGCGATTTTTGTGATGCAAGTTGAAGATAATCCTAGTTACATTGCGCACACAACTACCCCCAACAAATGAAAGAAATTGTTGTATATAAAGTTCTGTTTCAGTAATGTATGTATAAAAGAACAAATAACGCTTTGTAAATAAATTTCATGTGTAGATATGTTAAATCATGTGATATAGTAATTTAATGATCTGATTAAGTTTGTCGGATATAAATTCAAAAGTAAACTGAAAGTTGTCGACTCGTGAAGCTGTGCATTGGAACCTGTATTGAGGGAGATCCGTTACCCAGAGGAGAAATACCTATACCGCAGTGAAGAGGAAAGTGGAGATCTTAGAGTAAACATTTGTACAATCAAGATAATTACTTACATATATTCGGTTTTGTTGACAATTTTAATAGTGTCTTTTAACTATCTGTCGGGAGGATGAATACGCTTTCTTCATTTACAATCTTGCGTAGGAGCCCTTCAAGCGATTAAATTGATTTTATAAAATGTATTCACCCGTGAATTAACCACATCATATTGTGTATGACTTCTATTTTATTCTGATTATGCTATACAAAATTACTTGTTTTACATCAAGTTTATGTGTTCGACGTTATCAATATTCATTTTGGAGTTATGTAAAATTAAGAGGCAACATATGATTTTCGGAAATTTGAAACTTGCAAGCGTCAACCCAATTTAACTAATAGAGTTCACAAAATTGAATGCATTTTAACACTTGTATCACGCTGATTGTTTATTTTAATTCTGTTTAATTTTTATGATAATGTACGAATAGTGTTACTGATCTGAAGGGTCCTTTCTTTACAGTATATAATATTATTGTGACTCCATTCCTATTAATGCGTTATCATTTACTTAAGAAAAAATTTAAGTGATTGCATATTTTGGTTTACGTTCGAATTATTGAGTAGTTTATTTTATGGGAATTTTGCAACTAAACAGCAACAACGTTCAATTATTTATCATTATTTTAGTAAAAGCATTAACGTTACGAATTGTGAGAGATTTCTTTACTGGATAATTTGCTATTTTGAGTTTCATTTTAAGAGAAACGTTCTGAGATATGACGTAACGTAAGCATAAAGTAAATAGATCTTTAAACGAACGGCTGTTTTTCTAGCATGTCAGTGTTTTGCGAGTACGTGCAATGATTTTGAAGTTTGATAGGAACCAAATTACCGGCTGTGAATTCACTGATTTACCTGGTTTGCGACAAAAGGGTAAGCAAATTTTTTGTTTGTTTGGGAACTTAGCTGTGAACATTTTTCAATATTTCATCGCGTATTGTTTCTTTCTGTTGAACAATATTCAATTTAAATTGAATAATTTATTACGGTATTTTTGGTTATTCGAGAAAGTAATTTTACCTTGAGGTTTACCGAATTGTATAATAAATCTTGAGTTTGATTATCGCAATTTTGCTGATTTTAATGAAATGAGCTTTGCGTAGATATTTTTGAATTAGAATTTTCAGGTAAAGGTGAGTTATGGTTTCCTGTTAGGCTGTTATTTTAAGATCTAGTTGATAACGTTTTTCCTGTTATAAATTTATTTAACAGGTGGCGCCTTTGTGACATATTTTTCCTGATTTGTGACTTACCCTTATTGTGTTTTACGTACTATGGGCTATTCTATTAGTAAAATTAGTAACCCGACCACATCCATTATACCACTAAGCTATTGACCAATTCATTATCTGTTAATTTCGTTCTACTGTCACTTTTCCCGTAACAAGCCGTCCTTAACTTATTTAGTTAATTATATAAATAACAATAAAACAAACATATTCAATTACAGCACGCATGGTGAAAGCACTGTTTCCTACTCCAGGAAATGGTATACGAACCGATGCGACTGAGTGCTATTGCTATTTCGTGCAATAAAACTAGAATCCTGATGTACCGCCAGCAGACTCTCTTTATGATTCAAAGAAACCATTCTGATAAACGTAGCTGAGCTAACAAAACCACCCGTGCTCTTACCATTTTCGTTGTGCCTATAAAATTCAACATTAATAATTGTCCGATATATAACCTTTACTGCTTCCTCTACATTAACATTCTTTGTTACAAATGTTTAAAGTACCAGATAATCTGAAAAGTCCCGTTCATTTAAAATTATAAAAGTCTACTTCATTTAAACGTGAAACAATTCTGGATAACGGATTCTCATTACTGTCTGCGTGTTAGATCCTTTTTAGCAAATGAGGTCTATGAAAACTTATAGGGTTAATTACTCGTATAAATATTCCGCGTATTATTTAATGCTCTTCATTTTACAACGGCTCTTTCTGATTTTAAAATACTAGACAGAGCAAGGCATTTGTTATTTTCTAGACACTTGAGGTTGATACCACGGTTAATAATAATAATGGCTTGGAAAATGCTTCATGTATAGTAGAGCTACGTAGATAGTATTCAATTGAGTATTAAAATCGTTTCATGTTCCCAGATTTTAAAGCAATACAAATTGTCTGATAAATCGTCTTGCGCAAGCGAATTTATTCAATTCGAAAGAAAAACCTTCGTAAAAATTGTTCACGTTGAGAACCTGGCTGTAGTACCAAAATTACGTCTTACTCTTAATCAAATTGTACAAAGTCACAATTTGTCGAAACGGCCTTGATTCCTTAAAATAGTCTTTTCATATTTCTACAAATTAACACTTTTATTGTATTAAGAACCGACATCTAAAGCGATTGAATTTCAAAACACGTTAAATCTTAAAGAGTATTTCAAAAATTCTTTACGTTGGATCCTATAATGCCTCTTTACCATACACCATACGCACACGCACGCACGATACATACACGCACGCGTGTGTGAGATTGTAATAAAGTTATACTTAGGATACAATGAAATACATTATTCATATCGGATTTTAGTTTAAATTCTTCCACAAATAAAAGTACTTTATCAATGCTGTTAAAACAGATTTGATAAGAACGTAAAACACTATTAACCGTATAGAGAAACGTGTAGAGAACTTTACTTAGAGATAAATGGATTTAGCTAAACCAAAGAGCAATATTAGCTATGGTAGGCATAATCCTTAACGTTACAAGAGTAAATTCAGATTAAACAATAGTTTTATATAATGTCAATGTTAGTGCTACAATTGGACGAGCCTAATCAGAATCAATTTGGCGAGATCACGTGCGTGTGTTTGAGAGTATATGTGTGTGCGTGTGTGTGTGTGTGTGGCGTGTGTGCGTGTCGTGTTAGTGTGCGGTGTGCGTAGGTGGGTGTGGTGTGCGTGTGGTGTGGTGTGTGTGTGCATGTGCGTGTGTGGTGGGTTTGTGTGAGTATCTGACATACTGAGATAAATAGGTATTAAATAAATTTAAATAGACCAATGAACAAGGTAGGTATAAGCATTAAATGACAAAGAGTCAATTCAGACTAAACAGTAAATTGTAATCCAGTTTACTTTGCACAGTACATATGGTCAATTATTTCATTAGCAGTTACTGTACATTGTGTAGATATTAAAACTTTTACATGTTAAAACTCATTGACGTGGGTTTCATATACGTTCAATATTAGTGCTATAGTTGTACGAGGCTTGAAAATCAAGTTCTCCACCAATGCGTTTGTGTGTGTGTGTGTGTGTGGTTGTGAGTGTGTGTGTGTGTGTGGTGCGGTGCGTGCGGTGGTGGTGTGCGTGTGCGTGGCGTGCTCGTGCTCGTGCTCGTGCTCGGTTCGTGTTCGCGTTCGCGTTCGCGTTCGCTTTCGAGTTCGAGTTCGTGTTCGTGTTCGTGTGTGTGTTTGTTTGTGTTTGTGTTTGTGTTTGTGTGTGTTCGTGTTCGTGTTCGTGTTCGTGTTCGTGTTCGTGTTCGTGTTCGTGTTCGTGTTCGTGTTCGTGTTCGTGTTCGTGTTCGTGTTCGTGTTTTGCGTTCGCGTTTGCTTTCGAGTTCGAGTTCGTGTTCGTGTTCGTGTGTTTGTTTGTGTTTGTGTTTGTGTTTGTGTTAGTTTTTTTGTGTTTGTGTTTGTGTTTGTGTTCGTGTTCGTGTTCGTGTTCGTGTACGTGTTCGTGTTCGTGTTCGTGTTCGCGATCGCGTTCGGTTGGTTCGCGTTCAGTTCGCGTTCGCGTTCGCGTTCGCCCGTTCGCGTTAGTGTTCGTGTTCGTGTTCGTATTCGTGTTCGATTTCGTGTTCGTGTTCGTGTTCATGTGTGTGTTTGTGTTTGTGTTTGTGTTTGTGTTAGTGTTTGTGTTTGTGTTGGAGCTTGTGTTTGTGTTTGTGTTTGTGTTTGTGTTTGTGTTTGTGTTTTTGTTTTTGTGTTCGTGTTCGTGGTGTTCGTGTTCGTGTTCGTGTTCGTTTGTGTTCGCGATCGCGTTCGCGTTCGCGTTCGCGTTCGAGTTCGGTTCGCGTTCGCGTTCGCGTTCACGTTCGGTTAGTGTTCGTGTTCGTGTTCGTGTTCGTGTTCGTGTTCGTTTTCGTGTTCGTTTCGTTTCATGTGTGTGTGTGTGTTTTGTTTTGTGTTTGTGTTTGTTTTGTGTTTGTGTTTGTGTTTGTGTTTGTGTTTGTGTTTGTGTTTTTTGTGTTTGTGTTTGTTGTGTTCTGTTCGTTTCGTGTTCGTTTCGTGTTCGTGTTTTTCGTGTTCGTGTTCGTGTTCGTGTTGTTTCGTGTTCTGTTCGTGTTCGTGTTCGTGTTCGTTTCGTGTTCGTGTTCGTTTCGTGTTCGTGTTCGTGTTCGTGTTCGTGTTTGTGTTTGTGTGTGTGTGTGTGGGGTTTGTGTGTTTGTGCGCGTGGTTCTACGTGTATGTGTGTGTTTCTGTGTCTGTGTGTATGGCAAGTGTGTCTGCGTGTGTGTATTGGGGAGTGTTCTTTGTGTGTGGGTGGTGTGTGTGTGTGTGTGTGTGTGTGTGTGTGTGTGGGTGTGGGCGTGGGCGTAGGTGGGCGGCAAGGGTGCGGTGCGTGTGCGTGTGTGGTGGGTGTGTGTGAGTATCTGATATACTGAAAGATCTTATTCATATCTAATTTTAGTTTAAATCCATTCACAAACAAAAATACTTTATAAATGATGTTAAAACAGATTTGATAGAAACTTAAAAAACTGTTGACTTTTAGAAAATATAAAGAACTTTTCAGAATAAATAGATTTTAAATAAATTTAAGTGACCAATGAATAAGGTAGGTATAAGCATTAAAATGACAAGAGTCAATTCAGACTAAACAGTAAATTGTAATCCAGTTTACTTTGCACAATACATATGGTCAATTATTTCATTAGTAACATTACCAGTTACTATACATTGTGTAGATATTAAAACTTTTTACATGTTAAAAACTCATTGACGTGGGTTTCATATACGTTAAATACTAGTGCTACAGTTTACGAGGTTTGAAAATCAAGTTCTCCACCAATGGTTTGTGCGTGTGTGTGTGTGTGTGTGTGTGTGTGTGTTGTGTGTGTGTTGTGTGTGTGTGTGTGGTGTGTGTGTTGTGTGTGTGTGTGTGTGTGTGTGTGTGTGTGTGTTGTCCGTGTGTTAAGTGTGTGTCTGTGTTATGCGCATGTGTGTATATGTGTCTGGTGTTACATGTGTTGTGTTGTGTGTGTGCGTGGTGGTGGTGGTGGTGGTGGTGGTGGTGTGGTGTGTGCGTGGTGGTGGTGTGTGTTTTGTGTGTGTGGTGTGCGGTGGTGGGGGAGAGTGGTGGTTATATTCTGGATATATGTCTGCGCGTTTAATATGCGTGCTGTTTAAGTGCGCGTGGGGTATGTGTTACGTGTGGTGTACGTGGGGTGCGTTGCTTGGTGTGAGACAGTGTGTATGTGAGTGAGTGCGTTGTAATAAAATATACTTAGGAAAACCGTGGAAAGCAATTTCATTATTTGTCCAAAGGGAATGGACTGCTCAAGGTTTTACTATTTTTCAGCCCTCAGTATTAAGGATGTGGCGGTCAGGATAGGGTCCGAAGGATGGAGTTAGGGTGGCGATGGAGAAAATACTACCCTAACATTCGTAAACGGGAACAGGGATCGAACTCATTTTTAATGATTACCAGACTGTGTCACCAAGATCCAACTAGCTCAGCCTATATCTGGCGATGTACTGAAATATCTTAGCCTTTTAAAAATATTTAGATTGTAAATAATTGTTACCGATGAATGTTTATGAAATGTAATAAATAATTTTAAAACATTCTTCATAAATCACTTGAATATAACAAACATGAAAAAATGTACAGAGCTGTACGTAGGTAATCATTTTAACAATGGAAACAAGGATTTTGTTTTAAATTACTATGTAAAGAAAAATGGTTAATAAATTGTCTTGTCAGGTTCTTTTTACGTAATATTTATTCCTGTTTCAAAATCAAAATGTTGCCACCATATATATTTTAATTTTTTAAACCTACATATACAATGTAGGTATAGTTGACTTTTTCAATATCGCTAAATCGACTTATTAGCTTACAACGTTTGGGTTTCGCCACGATCGGCTGAAGTCTGTGCGTGTGCGCGCGCGATTTGGGGTGTGCCTTGTGTGCGGTGCGTATAAAAATACCAAATATAGGCCTTAATCATACAGATTAATTACGTTCTAAGCAATTTTTGATACGACACGCTTGAGCCAAAAGCTTCAAGGTAGAATTTAAGTGTTAGTTCAGACTTGTTTTCTGAATAATCACTAATTGTATAAGAAAATCCAGACTTTATTTTAAGAAAATTTAATTTTACATAACTTTTCTTTATAAAGTTTCAATATAAAGCGAAAAATGAAAAATTAAATAAGTCTGATTGAAAATGTTTATTATAGAAGCGGGGTGAATGTTTTAGTTAGCATCTTCCTCTAACTGACATGAAGTTTTAAACGTCCATCTGACATAATTATTTTTTTGTTTTTACAATGTTCCTATTTTCGTAATTAACTTATAAAACAGGTTGCATAATTATTCTAAAAAATTGTTGTCGGTGTTGTTTCCAAACATTTAAAACATTAGATCATCTGTTTTAATATATAAAAAGTAAATACCATAGATTGCTTGTTATGTATTTATAGAGTAAACCATAAATATCTGAATAAGTAAACAAATTTGCTGATTTGATTTCTCAAATTGCTCACAATTTGCAAAGAACTTAATAGATTACCTTATTTTTGACAGTTATGTAAATTGCACAAAGTCTCCTACAAATTAATTTTAGCACAATTATTATTTAAATTATTATCATTCACATTCAAATGATTTTGGCAAAAATTAAATTGTTAACCATTCCTTATTTTGTGAATGTTGTCCATTACTAAAGATAATGAGTTACAAAATTAAACTGAAATTTTTTAAATCTAAACCTTGTTAAAATTAATACTTTAATTAAAATTTAATTTAAGTTTATCAGAACGTTTCTGTTTATTAAATTTCATTCTAGGTTAATAACAAAAATAGTTTAATTACAAAGTTTAACGATGTGCATAATATTCACTTTTTAACGTTCATTAGTTCAAACCATGCTGCAAAAATTAGTACTTTTGCAATTTGGTCAGTATAAAATTTGTAAAGCCCTTTAAAAAAAAAATTCTGTACAGTTTACGACACCTTTTTTTCACTATTTATTAAAGAATTTAATTTAAATTAAGTTAAAACATTATTTATTAAAGCACTTTTTGGAATGTACGTGTTCCCGACGAAAACTTCCAAATTTATAATTGAGCCACAACCTTTATTAATTATAAAATATTAACGAGAACTAACTTTTAATGTAATTTGTATTTATAATTAAGTCAAGATGAACTAGTTTCATTAATGATAAAGTTTCTTAGTACGTAAACTAAAAATTATGTAAAATGAAAAACTAAACGGAATAGAAATACTAAATGTGAAGTTCCACTATTTTTCTACGTACTAACTAATTGATAGAGGTATTACCGTTTTATGTAAATTTACAACTTTACAGGTTTCAGAAAATTGCTATTACTATATTACAGAAAAATTATGATAATATAATTATATACCGGGTGGTCGTAAAAAGGAAAAATTAATTCTCGTAAAAAATTTTTTCAAAATGCTGGAGTCATTTTAATTTTTCAGGGCATATTTTGCGAAAAAAAATTTTAAAGGTCTAAAAAAGTAAAAAATTTTTTTTAAATTGAACCCAATTTTTATTGCATTTTTTTCCCTTACAATTCTAAACATTTGTTTGCACATTCAACCAATCCGCGTTTTGGAGATTCGCATTCAAAATTTAAAAATTAAAAAAGGTCATAAAAAACGAAAATAAAATAATTTTATTTTTTTTTATATTAAAACAAAGATTCGAAACTTAAAAAATTTTTATTTAGCAAATGTTCGAAATGTTGTTGTAAGCAATCCAATCATTAAAATTTGTGCAATTTGAAATTTGGGCTTTTGACAACGGAAATTTCGAAATTTGCTGAAATAAAATTATTTTAAGTTTACGAATCTTTGTTTTCGATATAATAAAACGTTATAAAAATTATTTTATTTTTCGTTTTCTTCATGACCTTTTTCAATCTTTAAATTTTGAATGCGAATAACTCCAAAACGCTTGGACTTAGGTATAGCACATGCTGCATGACAAATGTTTAGAATTGTAAGGCAATCCAAAAATGCAATAAAAATTGGGTTGCAATTTGAAAAAAATTTTTAGCTAATCTTTTGAGACACCCTGTATAAAATTTTTTTTCGCAAAATATGCTGAAAAAATATAAAATCGACGGGTCCGAGCGATTTTTGAAAAAATTGTGCTTTACGAGATATTGAATTTATTCCTTCCTTACGACCACCCGTATATACATACAGGGTGTTCCTTAATGATATGCGAATATTGAAGTGGATGAATCTATACGAAAAATAATTATAGTTTGATTAATAAAGTACGGTCCTAAAATGTATCGTTACGAAAATACGGGTGTCAAAGATACACGAAAATACGAAAATTAATTGATATTTCTAAACCGCTAAACATTTTCCAGTGAAATTTAGTATGAAGCTCGAGTGCATGAAAGTGGATATTTTCGATACGAAGTTAAATTCCAGCTTCAGCAGTGGCGTGCGTATGGGCACTCACTTGGATATTTTTAAAGAAAAAAATGATACGCCACTGATTTCTTGAAAAACAAAATTACATTTTAATTCCTCGTTCAATTTGAAAATAAAAGCTCTCTTGAATTATGTTCCTAGAATGTTCCGTTTGGGAGTAATAAAATAAAACTGTTGTATTGTACGAGAAAATGATGTAATTTAATGATTGAAAGAATACGTTACAAATTGGGATCTGCCTTCACTGAACAACAACAAAAACAACAAATGGAAACATTCAGCATAAACATAATATTGGAACAAGTAATATGGAACGGTAATCACAAAATTCTTGGAAATGGCTTCCTACACTCAAAATGCATGCTTCTGCCCTCCTTCTCATGGAATTCCGCACTCGTTGAAATATTCCCGGAGTATGTTTTATATTATTACATGCTGCAACTATTCTCTCTTTAAATTCTTTACACTGTTAATGGGAATTGTGTACACTAGCGTTTTAGATAGCCCCGCAAGAAAAAATTTAAGCTGTTAAGGTCGGGGGACCGTGTGGCCATTCTGAAGTCCCCACGGCCAATCCAACGATTAGAATAAATAGTATCTAGATGATTGCGAACCATTCCACTGAAATGTGCTGGTGCATGTACCATATGGTGTCTTATTAAAAGCCGAACATCCTCAAGCAGCTCAGGCAATTGTTCACGAATGAAAGTAAGGTAAGATTGTCCATCAAGTCGTCTCGGAAGAAATAATGGGCCAATAAGTAATCGGCTATAATTCCTGACCAGACGTTCACCGAAAATTGATGTTGGATATGGGTTTCAGTTGTGGCTTTGGGATTCTCATCCGCCCACAAATGGTTATTGTGAAAATTCTGAATCGCATTTCTTGAGAAATTACATTCGTCCGTGAACAGGATATGTGAATCGAATTGTGGATTATGTGCAATATTATGAAGATACCACCGACAAAAAGTTACTCGCTTAGGAAAATCTCTCGGGAGTAATGCCTGTACTCTCAAAATATGGTATGGATATAACAAATAATCCATTAAAATTCTTCAAACAATTTGATGGCAAATATTCAAGTTTGTAGCTATCCTTCAATGTACTCGTTTCAGGCTGTTCTTCGACTGCGTGCAGGACTGCTTCCTCAATTTCAGTTGTTCTTACACTTAGAGGCCTACCTTCAGATGTACCTCTTCGGACACTACCAGTTTCAACAAGACGCTGATGAATATTCGAGAAGGTTCGACTATCTGGTAAAGCACGATTGGGATATCTCTGGTGATAAATTCGTCTGGCTTTTCTCCATTGCCATCAGCGAGGCCATAACTTATAATGCATATCAGCCATTTCAGCAATTGTATACGTCAGCATTAATAAATAGTTTTACATCAACTATTCATAAAACGTAAAAACATAGAAAGTTGTTTTTAGTTTGATTAGACGAGTAACAGAAAACGGTACCACTAGTGAATCAGTCCATCAAAACGTTCTTTAAGTACAGAGCTGGTAAGTGTGCCGTTAACCTTTATTTATTTACTTGTACAGATTTTTAATTACAGTTATAAGACGAATCTAATTTATACGTAACAACAAGTTTCTTTAAAAAATATTAAGATGTACAATATACAACAATTTAACGAACGGTTGGATATGAAACATATTTCAATGCAATCAATGCAGGTAAAACTATGTTTTAATATTTGTTTCAGAAGACAATATTATAATAACTGTTATGTAATTAATTAACTTAATAAAAATTTTTTTCATTAGAGAATAACTTGAATGTCAGTAATTTTTTTATAACTCACTGAGGTTTTTTCTAATTATGATATTTACAATAAAAATAAGTGTTCTATAAATAAATTTTACAGTCATTCAAATTCCTTACGCAAGATCAATCTAACACAAGTGCTGTCTTACAAGAACCACCTTATTAGAAATACAATGTATAAATAAATTTCTCGTATAGGTAAAAGATCATCCGAACGTACCCAATAGCATATGGCCATTTTAAAACAATAGGATCGATAATTTTAATAATAATATCTTATTAGGGTAATTATGCATTTTCCAACATTGTATGCGTGTGCGTTTGCCTAATCTTCAGGGTACTGCTCTTAATACAACCAAAGGACCTTAATTAGGGTTAAAGATGACCATCAAAAATAACCCTAATTAGAACCAGTACCAGCCCCAAGTCCAAGAACAAACCCCAAGTCCACGCCCAAGTCCAGCCCCAGCAAGACCAGCCTACATCTGCCCTAGCCCCAAGACCTAGCCCAAGTCCAAAACCTAACCTAAGCCCAAGACCGCTCCAAGCTCCAAGACCAACCCCAAGTCCAAGACCAACCCCTACATCTGCCCCTCACGTGAGCAAGTACAAAATTGCTGTCACAAAAGCTCTTAATACAACCAAAAATAATCAGGGTGAAAAAGGCCTCGAAAAGAAACCATAGGGTAGAACAAACATGTCCTACACGTGGGCGAGTAAAAATAATTAGGGTTGAAAAGGCCTCGAAAAGAAACCATAAAAATAAGGGTGAAAAAACACGTCCTACACGTGGGCGAGTAAACAAATAGTTAGGTTGAAAAAGGCCTCCGAAAAGAAACCATAGGTGAAAAATACGGTCCCCACGTGGGGCATCCTTGTGACTTAAAATCCAAGATGGCGGCAAAAGGGTCCGTCTTCTACTTTAATTACATTTAATTTGAATAAATTACGTGTATAGTGTCACTCTTTTTTACTTATAGTATTCCCGGCAGGCTAAGATTTGCGTAACGTGCAGCCTGTTAGGCTGCCGAGAAATGTTTATGAATGGCTACCTTAAATTGACTTAAGTCAAAGTGTGGGTAGTGCATTTCACAATTTGGACGCCTGTGGAGAATGTAGATTGGTCCCGTTTAGTGTGACACGATGGAATTTTGAGTGCATAATTATGGTGTGAATGGGAAAACTGAGTGTTCTAGCGAAGATGGCCTGCGAAGGTATTAAGGAGTGTATTTCGAAGGCACATTTGCCATGGTAATAGCGATAGAACAAGGAAAGAACCGAAGCTATTCTTCTATGCTCAAGAGGCTGTAGGTCAGAAGTCAAAGACGGTCATTTCTAAGCCTTATAGCTCTTTTTTGGATGCGGTTTACCATATCAAGGACATATTGGGAACACTGACCCAGAGGTGGGAATTGTATTCCAGATGAGGTCGAATTTAGCCTTATGCAGTAAAAGGAGTTGTGATGTTGGCTGGCAAAAGGTGGTCAACCATGAAAGGTTCGATCATACAGACATCCCTAACATAGAAATAGAGTTTGAAAACTTGAGTTCTAAGCCATTCATATTTACAGTAGGAAATGATTGGTCTTCCTTGGCGGACACAAGGCAACACTGCGGGTAAATTTCAAGGATCATACGGTAGATAATTTGTTTCGTTCTATTTTTTAATTTTGAATTTAAAAGAGTTTAAATTTTGCGAGACTTTATTTGATCACATTTTTTTTTGATTTTGAGGCATTTATAAAAGGAATTGTTATTTGTAATATTACGTTTCACTCACATGTAACACGGCGTTAATGTTAGAGTAGTTTTTGTACATAAATGTTCTCGTTTTGTAAGTTAGATTAAAAATTGACGTATTGTATTTAAAGTACATTCTTCGATAATAATTTTAGTTAGTTGAAATTATAATCGTATAAATTATCCAAGGTTTGACATTAAAAAGTATTTTGTTCTGATGAGGAACAGAGTATTTTGGCGATTCTTGATTATTAGTAAATGTTCCTTAAGGGCGGTGTTTTGTTGACTCAGGTATTTTTCCACAAGTCTAGTACCTTACCTTTAATGTACACCTCGTTGGTCGTTTCCTGTGATGGGATCTGCAGCGCGATCGTTTGATTTGTAATTTGTACATATAGAGTACTTAATGTTGTGCGTGTAGTTTCCGTTCTGCTGATCAGTACCAACTAGCATATTTTTAGTAGCCACGTGCGCCAAATTTTAAAGGTAAAACACCGGCTTCTGCACATAAACTTGTAGCGTCCCCAGGTACCCTATCTTGAAAAGTGTAATTGAACTTATTTGCAATAATGCAGATTCAAGAACAAAACAATCGCTAACTGATTTATCTTGACTTTACTAACAATAATGTTACTATTACTTAAATTAATTGCTTGCCTTACTTTGACTTTCCTGGCTATAATTAAAACATTAGAATTTATTTACAAGTCGGATATTTAATTACTCATAAAAATCAAATCTGATCAAAAGAATTGGCCGTCTAGTGGTAGGTACGCTGTGCTATTTGAATTAGATAGGCTGGATGAGGTAAGTGTTGCATCATGTGGGACAGGTAAAAAAAATGATACTACTCAAAGTAAAATTAACGAGCTTTGCGCAATAATGGTTCAGCCCGTTAATGTACTATTGTGGGAAAGAATCACCAATAAAACCCACTTTATTCATAAATAAATAATTATACAAGTACATTAATAAATCAAATAACACAAAAAACAATGAAAGGGTTAAATATACAGTAATGTCGTTGAATGTGGTGCCATAGTTTTCTGACTGTAGTATACCATATCACTTCTGATAATTTTTATCATTGTAGAATGGGACAATAAGCACTAAAGAAAAACAATTTATCGGTTGCTGAGAAAGCTGACGTTGCAGTTGCAGTATCATGTAATTTGTCTTCTCTCGATAGTTTTCGTGTTGAGGATCGTTCTTACCGCGCTTAAAATTAAAGCGAATCGTTTTTTTATAGTTGATTATTGAAAATTTAAGTAACATAGTGGGAGATATTAAGGAATATGGCGAATTCTGAGTAAGGGAGTAATTAGTATAAACCAGGATGCTGGGATAACCACACGTTTTGTTTACTTGCGGTCAACGCAATATCTGTAAAAGGGGAGTTTAGTAGTGGTTGGAAGGAGTTACGCATGCTGGGGGTGTATCGAACTACCGTTGGAGGATGCTCCGCTCTCGCTGATTCGGATAATGTATTGGTTCACCATATCCTTAAGTTTTTTTATGTTGTGTATCGTTTGTCATGAGGACATTTTTGGACATAGAAATACGTATACGTGGTTTTCGTGTTCTTCGGAGTGCTTAGCCATGTTCTATGGAGCTGCTGTTTCGCAAGTTGGTTTTGCGGATTAAAGTAACAGGTTCCCGGATTAATAGATAACTTTTGTGTATATTGCCGACTTTTGGTTGAACTAACTGTCGTAAATTAAGTTCGAGTAAATATGAATAGGATCTTGTCGTGTATGAAATTTTTACATGGTGGACCCGTTGTCCGACCGATTATGGTAGTCCAGAGGAGGAGGAGTGTTTCATTATTATTGGTGCCACGTAAGGTAAACATTTATTTTTTTATTTTTTCTGGTGACAATAATAAAGTGCCTGTATTTGATTTTTATTTGTGGTTATGTGGAGGGTGCATTCGCTTGCTTTCATGTAAATTATCGTATAAAAGCCCTTCAGGCAATTTTAAAAACAACGTAATCCATCCTCACAACTTATTGTTTATACCCTGAATTTTTATTTGTGTAAATTTTGTGTATTGAAAGTTTATATTATCGGTATTATTTCCGTTGTATTTAATGAACGGTATTTGTTTATAACGTATAATAGCTGACCTTAAACGGCCTTGAAACCGCTCATTGAACTTGATCATCATTTCTTTAGATTTCTTGTTTTGGAATTGCAAAATTTAATGTGTTTCTTTATGTTTATTATAAGTTTTGTTCTACATACGTAAAGACAAAATTTGCATCGATTGGGGCTTGAATCTCATGGCGCAGATGGTTAGCGCGGTACTCTAGCAAAGTACAGGTCGTAGGTTCAAATCCTACTCGAGGTAAACTTTTTATTTATGTATTTAATAAAATTAATAATAATTTTTCATTACATGCTTCTTTATGTAATTGTACTAAAATTTAAAATGTAAGTGACCTAATATATGATCATTGTTAATGTTTATAACTGTTTCATTAAGAGATTGGAAACTACTGTGCCTACGATTTGGCGACGAAAAGTAGTAAATTGAAAGGTTAAATATGTTTGGAAATTTGTAGTAATTGATTTACTTTAAAAGTAGGTATTGAGTTAAGTAATTTTGCAGCGACAATCTCCATGTATCGTTCATTTAGATTGTGATCAATCTTATTGAAGTAGTACAAGTTTTCTTGTTAAGTATCTAGTCATTTTAAAAGAGATTTTAGATTACAAAGTAACGTAAATTATGAATGGAGACAGTCACTGACTGCACAGCTGATTGATTTTGCATACGAGGGTGTCGCGATTACTCGCCCTCCTTTGAAGTATTTTATAGGTATCGACCTACCGATTGCAGACATTGTTGATTTGCAAAGGTAAGCAGTTTGTTATTTGTTTGAAAATGAGCTGTATTTTTCGACGAATTTAGGTATTACATCCCGATATCGATGTTTGATAAATTTTAAGATTTCATAGATTTTTAATCACGTTTGTTTAGTTTTGTGGTGACGTATTTTTGACCTAGGTTTATCGAGATATTTAATGAGTTTTGAGTTTTATTTTTCGCAATTTTGCGGCTTTTATAGTTGAAGCTTAAGATTTAATTGAAGTTCAGGTGAACTTAGCCCAAATCTTTTGGAGTAGAATTTTAGTAGTACAGTAGTTTATTTTTGAGTAAACGTTTTGGTTTCCTGTTAGGTCAATATAAATCTGTTTACGACGTTTTCCCGCTATAAATTTTTTAACAGGTGGCGCCGTATTGACATTTTCACTCGATTTTGATGTTTTTGGAGTTGTGACGATTACCCTTTTACAACATTTAGAAAGAACCCTGACTACACAACTGTGCTATGTCATGGCACAAATTGGCTTTATGGTCTGGATTCTCTAATGAGAATTTAGCCTGTAACAATATTTTCGATGTAATTAATGTCAAGGAAATTGTGATAATATAATTAAAATACATACATACAATTTAATTTAATTTTAATATTAATTATTTTTAATTTGAATAAATTACAGTATATATTTTCAATCTAACTGAAGGGTACCTTGGTGTATCTTCCAAGACTTAAAGATGACCGGATTAAAATATTTTTTAAACAGGCAAACAATTAGAAAAAAAATCGGTTGATTTTTATCAATTAAGTTATGAAGCAATATTATTAAAATATATACTATAACAAATACAAAAGTTATGTGTGATTGATTTATATATTAAAAAGGTAATTTGCACCACAGTCTAGCTCAGAAAGATACATTGCTTACAAAACTTACTGTAATTGAGAACTCCTTTTGAACAGGTTGTGAAGGGAGGCAGAGATATATCCATAGATATAATTAGTAATGTATTTATTGTTGGACGCCACTCAGTTTATAGGTTTAATAATTAAAATACAACAATACAACAAAAGTTGTACCTTAATAGCATAATAAGTAATCTGAATAAACACTCAAAAACTGTATTTATATGTATATTTCAGTAAAACAAAATGTCTGCTTAATATCAGCATAAAATAACTAAAATTACTAAATTCAACACAACTATAAAAGCTTATAATCTATATTTACTTAAAATTCAAAATGCGATATTATCAACACTGTATTCAAGAATAAAACGTATTCTTAACCTACTTCAACAAATATTACAGTACTAAAGGATATCAGCTCAAATGTTTTTTTCTTAGGAACAGAAATCAGCTGTTCCTTTATAACCGTATCAACACACTATACTGATCTGTTATATCCTTAAACTTATTAAAAGGATACGTATTACTTACATGCACTCAAAATAAATATAATTTCATCTTAAAATGCACTGTAGTAGGAGAAATGTATTTCCCATTCATAAGCTACACATAGGATAATTTCCATTTGCCAATAACGTACAAATAAACGAACTGTAGACCATATATGAAGGTAACGTAAGTTCCATAACATGAACGTAAAGTAAGGTACTATAATTTTCATTGGTCTTTAACGTACAAATAAACGAACATAACGGAAATGTTGGTCAACTACAAAAGCGATCTCCAAAAAAACGGCAAAAACTGGCAGGTATTCGACGACGAAAGCAGATATACATCGACAGCATGCGTTATTAATGCAAAACAAAGGTGTCTCCATTTATACTCGTGAAGATGACATTTCATTATAATGCGCCATTTAATTTATCTTTTCGTGACGTCATGCTGCACGCCTTTTGCAATGATAGGAAATTATTAACATAAGAGATTTTTCTTAACACAATCGGTTTTTCTTAATGTAGAGGTGTACCCTTGTTCGTTTATGAGTTCCCTATCAAACATAATATATGCAAAATGCATTTAAAAGCCTTTATATACCTTATACAAGAGAGTACACTTAAAAAAGATAACGTAACGAACGTTTTAATGGGCCACTGTATATTTATATTAGTTTGGGTGTCTTGTTTTTAGCTTTTCAATATATACAGGGTGGGCCACAGAAAATAGTCCATCCCGATATTTGGTAGTATTCAGTAGAATTAAGGAAATGCTGAAACACGTCGATTTTTGTTCCAAGGGGGGCACATTTTTATGATACACATATCTGTCATTTGTCAACCCTCTCCCTTTCATTTCTCCAGCCCCTTAATTTAAAATAGGGAATGTACCATGTGTGGCACATCATTAGAAAGGCATTCAGATGGAGTATTTAGGCATATGATCATCCGCGATCATACGCCGATTTTATATTATTAAATTCCTCGCTATCTTGATAACTATTAGGCGGTGGAAGGACTTATCCCTATTTATTAGTGTTAACAGTTTTATCTAAAGCTAAGACACACATATTTTTATTTCCTTTTTCTTCAATGTATTTAATCTTAAGTCATTCAGTTTTTGTGTGTGCGTGTGTCTATAACTATAAGAATGATTTTTATTGAACGAACATAAGTTCAAACTTTAAATTACATACAGTAAACTCGAGTGGGACTCACGACCTCCACTTTGTTAGAGTGGGGCTCTTCCAACTGAGGTATCGAGTAGGCAAGTCACAATCGATTCAAACTTAAAAATTATAATACACCGTAACCAGGGAAGTATATACAGTTTGAATAGATTGTGACTCCTTGATAGCTCAGTTGGAAGAGCCCCACTCTAACAGTGGAGGTCGCGGGTTCAAGTCCCACCGAGTTAATCTTTTACTGTATATACTTTAAAAGTTTATTTTAATAAAATACGGTTAATGGTTATACAGGGTGTCTATAAACCCTTTTCACAAAAGAAAACTGCAGATTCTAGAGCTGATTTTATGTCGGTTTAACGTAATTTACCTTAATACAAAATACTTCCTAAGAGCGCTGTAACACTTGGAAGATGGCGCCCTAACATCGGTTTAATTCAAATATCAAATATCTTAAGTTAGCATTAACGCGGACGTACCACAGGGATCCGTTATAGCGCCTACACTTTTTCTACTGTACATAAACGACCTTATTTCTTCAACAACTAACCCCCATCCATTGCTTTGCTGACGATAGCACTCTTCACTGTAGTTCATCTCAGTCTACTCATAGTGATAATCCACCTTCTGTCAAATCAAGAAATTAAAGCTGAAATGGCAAATTCAATCAACAAAGACATTCAACGTATTCTCGAATGGGGAAGCAATAATCTAGTTAAATTTAATGCTAACAAAACTCAGTGTTGCCTTATGTCCGCCAAAAAAGATCGATCATTGCCTGTTGTAAGTATGAATGGCTCAGTTCTTAAGTTTTCAGACTCTATTACTCTGTTGGGTATGACTGTATCTTCAAATCTCTCATGGATTGACCATCTTCTGTCAGCTACCAAAACAGCTGCTCGTAAAATAGGCTTTTTGTACAGATCTAAGCAGTACTTTACCTCTCGACAACTCCTTTTGCTGTATAAGGCCCAAATTCGGCCTCATCTGGAATATAATTCTCACCTTTGGGTTAGTGCTCCCCAATACGTTCTCGATATCGTTGATCGTATTCAAAAGAGAGCGATTAGGCTTATAAATGACCCGTCTTTAACTTCTCACATACAGTCCCTTGAGCATAGAAGGATGGTTTCAGTTCTTTCTTTGTATTATCGTTATTACAACGGCTATTGTGCTGGTGAATTACATTCTTTGATACCATCTCCGGCTATCTTTGCGAGAAACACTCGGTTCGCTCAATCACATCATCAGTATGCAGTACAAATCTACACTTGTCGTACCAAACGGGCGCAATCCACATTTTTCTACACGGCTTCTAAACTCTGGAATGATCTCCCTAGTTCCTGTTTTCCTCTCACTTATGATATGAGAAAATTTAAGGTAGCTGTTCATAGGCATCTATTGGCAATTCATTATCCCTCTATCCGTCCTCCTAAGTGTTCCTGAGTGCTTTAGCACGATAGGCCTTATTTAGCCTGTTCAGGTCCACAATCATAAAAAAAAAAAAAAAAAACGGTTTCCCTTTAAATGATAGCATTTACTTAGTGGAATATACCCAATAATATAGCGTGAATATGATTTTTTAGTACTCATAAGCGGCTCGTTTGGGCAGGACATTGGAGACATTGTTATTCATAAGTTTTTGTTTTTCAAAATTTCGGAATTTTAACATAAAATTTAAAAAATTTCAATTTTTTCATAAAAGAATGATACTTTTGCCTGAAGTCGCTACGACGCACCGTTTTCGAAATAAATCGATTTGAACTTTTCATGTGCTCATCATACTTTTATAAAATTAACTAACGAATTCATTTACAATTATGAAAGGCTATGGAAAATAAATAAAATAACAATCGCGTGAACGTCAAACTGTTCTCATGTCATAAATTAATTTTGCTTTATAAAGTAAGAAATAAACTCGGGTAAAAAATAATCGCTTTTAATACAAAAAAATGTTGAAATTTTGAAAAACAAGAAACTTATGAATAACAATGTCCAATGCCCCGCAAAAAACGAGCTGCTTATGAGTACAACTAAAAAATCATATTCACGCCATACGATTGGGCATATTACACTAAATAAATGTACAGAACGCTATCATTTAAAGGGAAACCATTTTGAAGATATTTGAATTAAACCGATGTTAGGGCGCCATCTTCCAAGAGCTCCACCTCTCTTAGGAAGTATTTTTGTATTAAAGTAATTTACGTTAAATCGACACAAAATCAGCTCTAGAATCTGCAGTTTTCTTCTGTGAAAAGAGTTTGTGGACGCCTCTATATATATATATATATATATATATATATATATATATATATATATAATTTTCTAATTAATGGTAATTTATTTTAGTAAGCAATGGTCGACCATAACCATAACAAAACAAAATACAAAATATACTTAAGGTCACTTAACAAATTTTATACAACAAAACCTAATATTATCTTTAATAACGGCATAGTTAACGGTATTTTTCGAATTGATTTCGTTTGTAATGCAAATATATTCCGCAAAGTGTTTGGATTTGAATTAACAAACTCAAAATAACGGTCGAACACGTAATTGATTGAAAGCTCTCCGTGTAGCCTCCTGAAAACCTTCTATGGCTGTACAGTGGATATTACATATTTTATTTTGCACACAGCAAGTTGTTGGAACACGAAATCAAGATAACGGGGCATGAAAATTAGACAGGTATAGCCAACACTGCAACTACGTCCAAAATGGTGGAACGAGAAAACAAGACGGCGAAACACCGATATCAGATAGCAAACAGCTAAAAAGTACATGTAGGCAAGTTGTTGCACACGGAAACGAGATGGCGAAAAGTCTAAAAAGCACACAGAAATAAGATAGAGACAAAGCCTATAACACACTGGACCTGGGATGTAGACATAGAAAGTCGAAGAAGGAGCATTGCATGTGTGTGCGTGTGTGTGCGCCCTTCGGGGTAAGGAGTAAGAGGGGTAAATGTGATTTTTCTTTAGACCGCAATAAGTCAAAAACTAGTATATTTCAAATTTTGAAACAAGTGTTTAACGTGAAAATATAAAATTTGGTGACGATTACGGAATAATAAATATAACAGCAAATTACCTTAAATTTAGAGGTGGACCGAATGAATTCGTAAAACATGTTAGCCCTTACGCAAGTGTATAATTTTTAATTATTTGGAATTCACATTAATTCGGTTTAACAAACTATAATAGTATTTTAATTGTTTAGATTGCTCCTAATAATATGCAGATGTGTAGTTGCTGATTCTGTTGACAAAGCAAACCTTTTTATAGATTTATTTGCACCAAACTCATGCCTTAATGATTCTGGAAAAGATATGCCCCTAGTGCATCTTTCTCATACACTATGACACCAATTCATTTTCGATACAAGCTCCTAGAATCGATCATCAGTAGGCTTTATCTCAATAAGGCGAATGGATCAAACGGTATTCCAACTATTGTGTTAAAGAAATGCTCCCCCAAACTGGTACCAGTCCTATCTAAGCTATATTCGACATGTATGCCTTCTGGAAAATTTCCCTTATCATGGAAAAAGCCATCGATCAGCAATTGCTCTCTTTTCTTGAAGATATCAAACTCCTATATGTGAGCCAAGTTTGTAGCAATATATTAGACAATCCGGTAAAAACAGTTGTAGTCGCTTTAGATATCTCAAAATCACCTGACCAAGTTTCCCATAAGTGTTTACTTGCAAAACTCACCTCGTTCGGGTTAAATGATACGCTCATCCATTGGATTTACAGTTTCCTTGAGAAAAGACGAATACATGTCGTAGTTGATGGTTTGTTTGCAGAATAACTTGAAATTCACGCGGATATGCCACTTGGATCAGTGCGCTACGCCTACACTTTTTCGGCTATACATATCGTATTTCTTCAACGACTAACCCGGTCCATTGCTTTGCTGACGACTGCACTGTCCATCTCAGTCTACTCATAATGATAATTCACCTTCTATCTGAAATCAAGACTGTAAAACTGAGATGGCAATTTCAAACAAAAAAAAGACATCAACGTATCCTTGAATGGGGAAGTAATAATCTAGTTAAATTTAATACTAATAAAACCCAGTGTTGCCTTCTGTCCACCAAAATAGATAGATCGTTTCCAGCTGTAAGCATGACTGGCTCAAATCTTAAGTTTTCATACACTATTACTATATTGGAAATGATTGTATCTTCAAATCTAACATGGGTTGACCATCTTCTGTCAGCTACTAAAGCAGCAGTAGAAGGGGTTACTTATTGATACGGACCCTCGAGTGAGGTCACTTTTGACCCGAACCTTTGAGTGGGGTCATTTGTTAATCAGGTCCTTCGGATGGGAAACTTTTTAGTCCTGGTCTTCGAGTGGGGCCAGCAATTGATCCGGACTTCCGATTGGGGTCGCTTATTGTTGTGGACTTCCGGCTGAGGTCCTTTATGGTCGCGGGCTGCCGATTGATGCGGACGCCCGCAGAAAATAATTACTTACATTAATGACTGGGTATAACCGTTAAGTACCTTATATTGTCCATATATAAGCAAAGCACAGAAAAGTGAATGTGCCCTGACTATATATAAGTAACAGAAAACCAACAGTTATTCACTATTATGTCAACATGCCAAGGAGTTCTTCTAATACGATTATCATCAACACTGGTAAGTGATTGTTTTAGGCTTTAACCCTAATCCCTTATTCTATTTACTTTATTTAGTTACTTGTACAGATTTTTTAATGTTATGTGTATAATTATGGGTATGGATTTATCTACTCTAAATGCATCAACATATTTTAAGAATTTAAAACCAAGGGGTAGAGATGTTTAATTTGGACATCATATCAACAAAGTACGGAAATGGTAGAGACGCTGGATAGTAAATGTGTATTACCAGAGCATTTTCAGTCTGATGCTCGTCGTACACAGTTTAATGAGGAAAAGTAAAGATATTTCAATGCATTCTTTAGGACCAACAGCCAAAACAATCAATTTAATATGCGTTTAGAAAGAAAAGTTTTATACTGTTATATATTCCTGAGACTTGATAAATATAACCACCTTTGTTTTTGTGGAACCATGTTTTGTAATTATTTTGTAATTATTTTGATTTAACTGATTTTATCGATTGATTTGATTAATTGACTTGACTGGAACTTCGCTTGCAGCATCTAATGGGTAGATTAAGTAGCCCATGGGTGCTGTTGCCGGTCCCAAGCCCGGATAAAGGACGAGGATTAGTGGGCCGGGCTAGCAACCTACCCACCGAGACGAACAATGCTCATAGACCCACGAAAACGAATAGGTAATAATTAAGGATTAACAATTTGGATACTTTCGCAATATGATTAATAACAGTTAAATAAATAATAATGGATCAAAACAAAAGAAGCCTCGGAAATGAACAGTCTAAAACCATGACGACTCGGCCAGGAAGTCCGATATGAAATAAATAATATAAGAAAAAAAACGTACTTAGATTAGGCACGTGGAACATTATACATCCTGGAATCAACGAGATCAGGAAACAATTACAAACAAATAACACTACAGAAGATCGATATATGGTGTATCTCTGGAACTAAGAAGAAAGGAAACGGAACAAAGCTGATTGCAGATTATATTATGGTGTACAGTGGAAGAAATAAAAGTGAAAGAGCGGCCGCTGGTGTAGGTGTGCTCTTGCATAAACGTTTTCAACATAACATCGACGACATTGACTATATAAGCGAAAATATACTAAAAATAAACCAAGAGAAGAAATAAAGCGTTTTTATGTACAAAACCAGCTAGATAAAATACTGATGAACCATCACATCTTTATCATGGGCTATCTGAATGTATAAGTGGGGAATGACCCTATTCCAGGGATTAAACAGCGCTTCAATGAAAATGCATAACATGAAAATGGAGACCTGCTAGTGGATTTCTGCAGCCAAAATAGTCTCAGATTAAATAGCACCTTCTACGACCATAAATAGCAATACAAATATACATGGAGTAATACTAGAGGACAACAGTCAGTAATAGACTACATCACAATTAATAGACAATTTGAACCAAACCAAATATTAGATGTCCGAACTCTGAACTCTGCCAATATTGGAAGCGACCATGGACTAGTATTGCGTAAAATATGAATGAAACACCAAGTATATAAAATGAAACGAACAGAAAAAATAGAAAAACTAATATAGAATCTCTAGAAGATGAAATTGTACAATATGTGTCTAGTAATCGCGTAACACATCAACTTACAGCAAATCCAATTAATAAAAATGTTAATATCAGCAATATGGATGAAGCATGGCAGACGTTAAAGAATAATATTCTTGAGGCAGTTGAAGAAGCAGTTAGCAAAAGAGAAGTGAATGTGGGCGCATCAAGGAATCATGAAGTATGGTTCAAGGAGGAAGTCACAGAAATAGCTGAGAAGAAGAAAAAAGCATATATTAAATATAGAACGTCCAGAAGATCAGAAGATAAGAATATATATATATATATATATATATATATATATATATATATATATATATATATATTGTTACGTGCCAATAAGGCAGAGGCAACAAATTAATCGATGCCGGGGCTCAGTTCGCCGGAGGCACTGGATGCAAAAACCAATGTTTATAGTACTTTAGCAAGTTGCTTAATGAAAGACCTTTCATTTTGTGCACTGAAAGAAAACATACATTCTCGCTACCACAAGCGTTTTAGATAACACGAAAAATGAAACAGAATAATGTATAACACTTGCTGCAGCTTACACAAATAGTATAATTATTCCCTGAAATTATTATATAGATAAGTAATTCTTATTGAACTTTACATAAAACACATTATTATTTAATTAATTAACCGCCCATTGAAAGCGGTGACAATAAAGAAAAGAGAAGCGATTCGGTTGGCCAACGTTATTTATTTCTGAGAAAACTAATTCAGTAACCAAATATTTAGAAAGAAAGGAGCCAGAAATAAATAATTGAGTCACTAAATCTTCCTCGCAACCTAATTTTTATTAAAAAAAAAACAAATCTTTTATGAGAAAAAAAATATTCAACAGTAAAAGTAATAATTTCTGCACATATCATTTAAAGTCAATGATACCATTTAACCACATCCATTTCTTAAATTGTGACGCGCATACTTAAATAATGAAAGTCGTCTGTTGCGCAGCAAGCGTTTACATGAAAAATAAATGGTAGGGTGAAGCCCAAAACGTAAACCAATTAATAAGTAGGGCTGTAAATATCACCTAAATCAGATAATGAAACTCCCTTAATTGCAGAGTATAGATTAAGAAGGTAGTACGATATTAAATCAACCGAAGCAACAGCTGTTAACTAGAGGTTATTGATCATATTTGTAGATACCATTTAGTTAAGGTGAGCATTTATACGATCGTTAATCCTAACATAATTCTATACCTTAACTCATATTTATCTCCACTTGTCGTACCAAACGGGCGCAATCCACATTTCTCTACACGGCTTCTAAACTCTGGAATGATCTCCCTAGTTCCTGTTTTCCTCTCACTTATGATATGAGAAAATTTAAGGTAGCTGTTCATAGGCATCTATTGGCAATTCATTATCCCTCTATCCATCCTCCTAAGTGTTCCCGAGTGCTTTTGCACGATAGGCCTTATTTAGCCTGTTCAGGTCCACAATCATAAAATATATATATATATATATATATACAGTAATGGAAGTAGTAAACACAATAATACAGATAAACACTCTGACCTTATTGGATGGCGAGAGTTCTTACTCTAACGATGGGGTCGCAACTAAAGCAGGTGCAGCACTCCCGATATGATATATCCAATGGTTTGGAGTAGCCAATCCAACTTTCCATTTAAGTTACCGTAAATGTTACACATGAAGAATACTAGGTTCATAAGAAGAATAATTTTTCCTTCTAACTCCCCGAATCGATTGATAATCGCTAAAAAGAGGAAGGGTAGGTGAGCACGAAGATAAGAGAAGTTTACGAGCTTACCACTAAGTTGTAAGGCGTGCGATAAATGTGAA
>JARFJB010002086.1:977500-985000 GCA_036346205.1 Vesta saturnalis
CACACACACACACACACACACACACACACGACACACAGCACCACACAGCACACACACACAGCACACACACACGTATAGCACACACACACAGCACACACAGCACACACACACACACGCACACAAGCACACGCACCACACCGCACACGCCACACGCACACGCACACGCACCGCACACGCCACCCACCACCACAGCACACGCACACGCACACACACACACCACACAGCACACGCACACGACACACGCACACGCACACGCACACGCACACGCACACGCACACGCACACCACACGCACACGCACACACACACTGCACACGCACCACAGCACAGCAGCAACCGAACCACACTGCACACCCACACACACCACACACACACATACACACACACACACACACACACACACACACACACACAACACAACAGATTGTTTTTGAAGCGGTTGAGCAAATAAAAATTTTTGAAAATTTTTTTAGCGATACGTTGGATGTGGAAGTGCTTAAGATAGCCGTTTATAGCCATCTCTTGGCAATATCCTGCTATCCATCCTAAGTTTTCCTGAGTCCTTTAGCAAGTTAAGTTTAACTTCGCCTGTGCAGGATCATAATTATTAAAAAAATTGCATGTTTTATTTTTTATTGAATCGACTGAAATATATGGAAAGAAAAATTTTTCGAGTCGATTGATTCAAATTGATAACTTTACGAAGGTATTCAGGGAAGTACGTCATAACAAAACTTTGTTCGTGTTTGATATTTCGTTAACTGCACGATAGTAAACTTAAAAACTACTAATTCTATGTACAGCAGTTCCCGACATTCTTTACTCGCTTATCTAAGAACACTGTAAAGCGCTTTATAGGTGGCGGCATGTATAATGCCATGATATAATTAAATTTATTTACCAGTTCATCACATGAAAGCATGTTTAACAGAAATACTTGAGAATTGTTTGCAAAATATAAAGTCTAAATTTAACATTAAAGCCCTCCTTTTTACCCCCTATTACTGACGCTTGTAAATATTTGCACAAATCTTTAGCAAACTTGCTAAAGTCAACAATTTTAGGTAGGAGGGCACAAATTCAAAGTTCTAAGCAGACAGTTTCAATTTATACAAAAAATTTCATAACTTCGGTAACGTATTACGTTATTAATTTCTTTTCAGATTATTTATAAAAAATAAATTTCAACTTTACGATTAAGGATTAAGGATGCTTTAAAAATAGGAATTTATATTAAATTCTTTTCTGTATCTTTTATTAATTTTAAGACAAGCTGATATACCTACTATAAATAGGTAACTTTTGGATATTAAATAATACTAAATAGTGGGCAGGCAGATTTAAAAATTTAATTATTTTATGCAATCAAATATATTAGTAAAATTATCACCACCTAATTAGATATGAGCGACATGTTTTTAGAAATTATTTCAATGTACTAAAATTTTAAGTTGCAGGAACGTACAATTGTTCTTTTTGTTTAACTTTTGACCACAGCTTAAATAACCGTTAAAAACTACTAGCCGTACCCGGCGCACGTTGCTGCACCCAAATTAAAAAAAATTTAACTAATGGTAACAGTGAAGTTAAATTTCTTTTATTTTATAGTAATGCTAGAATATAAACAATATTCGACGTTGTTTCATTTCGACAGTAAATATATAAATTTTTTGGTGTACTAACTGGGGAGCAAGCAACGCATTTTCTATCAGCTGTTTAATTACGACCACCCGCAGCAACGCGCGTAGCGGTGACGCTAGTATTAAATACATCATCAGCTATTAAATTTTTTGAAGGATGCATGGTGTATCCTGTATCTTTGCTCTTGCGTAATATTAGAAGCTTAAACATATACTAAAACCTACTTCAAGACCTAAGTAATAACTGTAGAACATTTGATTTAAATCGGTTGAATGGGTTAGAAATAAACGGACGCCCCTGGTTTTTTTGAAGAAATATTTTTTTGATAGATTCAACATTTAATTCTGCAAATAAAATCATACTTAGTATTTTTTCGATTCGGAGCCAGTTGACTCTAACTCACCTGATTAATTGTACTTAATTAGACATTTAGGTGTACCAAATCTCAGTGTAATATCTTTTGTTGTTTTTGAGGAATCTTAAAAAAATTATTTTCGCAAAAGCGTTTATAATTTTTGTCTTATTTTGAATCATAGAATCTCCAGTTTTCGTTTGTCGGTGATTTTTAATTACACCCTGTATATGTATATATATATATATATATATATATATATATATATATATATATATATATATATATATATATATATGTTGAGATGTTTATAAATTACATTAGTATAGCTATGTAATTCACATAGCGAGTAATTTCATTAATTTGTACAAATGATACATTTCGTTATATAATAATAATAATAATAATAATTTAATGGTCTAGTGGATCATAAATATATGATATTAGACATGTCCGACACATTACACTTAAATATAAGACAAATATACATTATCGATAGACGTTTACAACACTCAATAAAACTGACTAGAATTTGAAGCTCAAATATTCCTCTACGGAGTAAAAGGCATGTTCTATTAAGAATTTCTTAATCATGCTAATAAATGTCGATTTTGTTAACGATTTGAAATTTTCCGGCAACTTATTGTATAAAATAGCTCCTATGTAGTACGGATTTGATTTAAAAAATTCTTTCCTGTGAATGCTTAGTGATAGATTATAACCAAACCTTGTTGAATAATTGTGATTAAAATTTAGGAAACTAAAATCCACCATGTTACTTTTTACAAACTTTAAAACTTCTAATATGTAAATACTAGGGAAGGTCAATATATCCTCAGCAGTAAAAGTCTGCCTACATGCTTCTTGTAATTTGAGACCGTACATAATTCTAATAGCTCTTTTCTGCAAAACGAATATTCTTTTCGCAACAGATGAATTTCCCCAGCACACCACGGCATATCGTATTTGGGATTCAAAGTTAGAGTGGTAAAAGGTTCTAAGCACATGTTTACTAGAGATTTGATTTAGACGCTTTAATATGTAGCAATGTTTCGCACAAGTCTTACACAAACTGTCTATATGTTGTTTCCAATTTAATTGTAGATCGAATTCTATACCTAGCAACTTTATTGAACTTACTTGTTCTACAGATTTATTATTTAATTTTATGAGCTGGCTCTCAGTATAATTTTTACTGCAGCGGTGAAACTGCATTGTACATGTTTTGTTCTGGTTCAACACTAATTTATTCATTAGAAGATATTGGTTTAGCGATTCTAAATTTTGTTTTAATGGACTCAACGCTCATTCCAGATGCTACAAGTGTAATATCATCAGCAAAAGTTGCACAAAAGGAGGACGTATATTGATCTAAATCATTGCAGTATAATATAAACAATAGTGGTCCTAATATGCCCCCTTGAGGGAGCATAATAAAATAATCACACGTTTTTGTGATGTGGCACCTAAGTGGTTGACAAATTGTTTCCTCTCACTTAAGTAACTTTTCAATAGTTGGATGATATTACCTCGTAGACCGTAGCGTTTAATTTTATTTAACAGGATCTCGTGATCCACGCAATCGAATGCTTTGCTAAGATCCGCAAACAATGCAGTTACATTGTTACCCTTGTCAAGTTCTTGATACAAAATATAATATTAGGCAGGGTTGATTAAACAACATTGAGATGGATATAAATTTAAATAATTCATAATAAAATGTTAAAATAATAATATTCGATAACATATTACACACAAGTATGAGGTATGTTAGTTATCGTAATGCATTAAATCAAGTTCAATTTTAGTTAGTAGGTTTATTTAAGCATAATGTTCCCTAAAGACATGAGGTACAGGCTGTAGATAACAAATATGATGTTAAAATTAGGATTAGGCATAAATCAATGTCACAATTTCATTGTACGCAGCCAAGAATTATGAAAACGTTCGTGTTTGTGCGAAAAACGAATATAAGTGCTAAAATTACATAAAAACAGAATAAATACATTGGTGATTAACTATAAAACATAAACAAGCCAGCAGTTCTGGGATTATTGTGATTAATTATCATTTACAGACATTAAATTAGTGATATGCAACAATTCGACATAAGTTTCAGAACTTACAAACTTCTAAAAGTGTGAGAATAAATTAAAATAAGACATAAACATTAAGAATATACACTTTCACAAACATTTAAAGTGCTTAAAAGTGTAAAATTATACATTAAAAATTATTGTATTAATTTGAGGTTATGTTGTTTCCTCACATAAAAATTATGTAAAAATTGTTATAGATCGCGACAATTTGATCAAAATAAATAATAAGAGGTAAAAATAGTAAAGTAGCCTCAATTTCAAGTCACAATTCACTATATTAGTGACTATTTTACCAAATTTAGCTTTTAAGGATGTATGAAAATTTCAAATAATTTTCCTTTCAAATTGGCCGTAGGCATTTAAAAGATGTGTATTTATATGTAGTAGCATCCCATATTCATGTGGAAATCAATTCCAGGCCTGTAAAGTGCATAAAATTAGTTTAAAATCAATAAATCAATGTAAAAATCAACATGGTTAATAATTAGAGGAATTACTTCGTGTAAGGACTTAATTTATAGTAAAAATTGTGAGGATTCCGAGAATGTTATTAGTTTTAAGATAGGTTTAAGGGGTCAAACGTTATGAGCTTTTGAAATTAAATTATAATTTAAGAAAAGCATTAGCCAATCAGAATTGAGGAAAAATTGGATGTAGTTGTTGATAACAATCGATGAACTTGGTTTCTAACGATTTGCATATAAATAGAAGTGCTGAAGGATTAGGAGCTCTCTAAGTTTTTCTCTGTTCCAACAACTTGCTAACCAAGTTGTTGCCAAATTTTTTCTTGAAATTATTTTAAACAAAATAACGTCACTTTCGATAAAAGTAAAGTGCGGTTTTAGTATCGGCAGTGTTAAAAACAAGTGATATTCATTTGTCGGTAAATAATTTAAATTAAGGTTAGTTTACCTTTTAAATAAAAATTCGGTTGTTATCGACAGCGAGTGAAGATGTTTCCGGAGATTCGACATTGTTTTTAAGTTTGTTTGTGTTTACGTTTGTTATGGATATTGTTAATTGTGTTTTCTTCGTGTTTCTATTATTATACATTTTATTTATTGGAAGCGTGTTTAATTTAAATAACCTTCAAACTATTGATGCATTTCAAAATTTATTTTGAAACAAAAATAATAAAGTGTGATGGTCCTGAAAATAAAGATTTATTAATATGAAGAAATATTAGTGAAACTTACGTAAACGTATAAGCATTAATATAGAAGCAGATTTGGATGTTCAAGAAGCAGATTTGGATTTCGAAGGAGCTGTTTTATACGGTCAACTACAACAGCGGGAAGAAGATAAGGAGGCCCATTTTTATGTGAGTGTTGTAACTTTATGCATGTTATTGTTGACATTGATATTTTCATTGGTGTGTTAATTATTTCCATATTTTGTACTAAACAGGATGTGCGACAACTTGTATGCATGTCAAAAGGGAACACTAATTGAGCTAAAATTAAATGATTATTAGAATATTTACTAAATTTAAACATATTGGTATTTACATGTATATGGCGTATTTTCTTTTTACTTTTAATGAAAGGTCACATGAATGCGTATTCATAGCGCATGCTCAATTATACATTTGAAGATTTTTTGTTATGTACAGGGAGTTGCACATATATCGATGCAAATTAAAATTTATAATATTTCTTATAATAATTTGGTTATAATAAAATACAAATGGGTGACAACTCAATGTGTATTAATCACATTACCTATAGTTATAAATATTCAAAATCGTAGTATAAATCAACAAAATAATTATTTACTTTATCACATAAATTGAAAGTCTCTTCTAAATTTTGAACCCTATCCCCTTTGATGAGTCTTTACATCCGACTGTGTAAAATTAGTTTAGAACCCAATAATTATAAATATAAAATTATTATAAAGTAGATATCAGTTCAATATATATATATATATATATATATATATATATATATATATATATATATATATATATATATATATATATATATATATATATATATATATATATATATATACGTATATATACAGGATGTAATGGATGGGGATGGCCTAAGTTCAGGGGGTTATTATACAATTAATTTCAACGAAAAATTCTTATGTTTTTGGAAAGTTGATACTTATTCTTCTACTTAAAATTTCTTGATTTCAAAAAATTGTTTGCTTTTTTCCATAAAAATAAAAGTATTCTGCTATTTTCAACCATAAAATTGATAGTGGGGATCAAATTTCCCATTGCGATTTTTCAATTTTGGACAGAGCCAATGATAAAACAGAAGTGAATATAAAGGAAGCTTTGCATATTTTTAGTTTGAAGCCGTCATTAAACATCCAGTAAGATGGTACTAAAAATATTGCAATGACATTTGGTATTATTAGATGTCACTTACATTTTAGTTTGTTTCTTTCCTTATATTTAATTTTAAGTCTGTTTTGTAACAGTTTTGAAAATGATGTACGTTGTATTACCGAAATGTTAAAAATGAATCTATTTTATTTATTTGTTTTAAAATTTTTATGTTATATTAAATTTAAAGGCAAATCTCTATCTAGATATATCTGTTATTCTTACAGCCACATCAAATGAAGACATACCAGCGGAAAGAGCGTTAAATTTGCTACAATGCCAGTACTTATTGGTGTTAAAAAAATCTTCTACACCAGGTGCTGTAAACAGTTAAGTATAATAATTGTGAAGTAAGCAAAATTAGTGGTTTCTTCTTATTGTGGTAACGCCAAAAATGTTTTAATGAGGACGTGTTTTTTCTTCGGCAAAAACTACTGCATTTAGTAAGCTTTTCAACGATATATCAACTTTTGAGTTTCCTATTTTTTGCGGCAATATCATGGGCAAAAGTAATAAAACCGTAAAAATCGAAAATATACAAACCTTATATTATTGGATTGAATGAACTGTGCCAAAACGTCCAATTAATCTATCTCGTTTAACTATACTCGAGTCGCTCTGCTATTATAAGCAGGGTAAGTATCCATTTGAAGCCAGCAATTAATTACAATATTTAAAGAAACAGCATGGAATTCACATGTATAGTCATTATGACAATTAAACATGCTATCTCTGGCAACGATTGACTTTGAACAGGGATGAAATTATGAGTGAAAGTCATTCCTTCTAAGACATCTGTGAATTGACGTATGTGAAATTCTTCAAAGCCATATTGCTCCATGTGCTTACTTTTTATGGGAGTTTCATCAAAAAGCTTTTTTTTTAACTCTCCCTGTTTCCCCTATAATCCCAAATATTGTTACAAACGTGTTTTTCTTTAGAATGCGTCTTTCAAGATAGATGAACGCCAAGGCGGCTCTTAAAAACCACTCTAATACAACTGTCAAAGTCATAAAATCACTTTAGCGTTGATTAATTTAGTATCTAAATTAAAGATGTAACGTTTTTG
>JARFJB010002086.1:990000-992500 GCA_036346205.1 Vesta saturnalis
ATAAAATACAGGGTGTCCTATTCAAAAAAATGAAGTTGCATTCTCTCCAGTTCATATCCCTATGGTGTAAGGAGATATCCTCCGTTGTCGCATTCCGCGGACACCCTGTATATACATATACTGGGTGTCTGGAAATGATGCGCAAAAACGGATTTACAGGGCATCAAAGTCAGAATTGAAAAATAATTTTTTTTAATAAGTTTTTTATTGGTAATCCGGTTGTTTTAAAATTTGGTACACTTATTACTTATGATCTTTTGTATTATCGGTCAAAAGTTAACATTTGTCCCTCATTGCTAAGGGCATGAACTCAACCTTTCCATCTACTTAATAACCTATATCTTTTTGGTTTTTCAGTTTCTGTTGTCTACAGTTTCAAAAAATAAAAGGGCGCTTAAAATTACGCAAAAAAGGTTTACTTGTTACATCTCTCTAAAATAAACCGTTTTCGAGAAAATCTGCTTTAAAATTGTCTTGCATGCTGTGAACAATAACGCACTTTAAATTATTTTCAACGTTTTACCACCCTTTTTTTTATAAAGACTTAAAATTTGACATTCATCCTTTAATGTTTAAAGCTGGATACTCAAGAGGACGAATCTCGCGACTTTTGACAGTTCTCACGTGATATGACGTGTTTTAAATATACCGATCATGTGACAACTCTCAAAAGTCGCGAAATTTGCCCTCGTGAGTATCTACACTAATAGTCCGACGTACCCTTGAAATTAAAAGGTTATAGTATTTAAACATTTTTATTTTTTATTTTAATTTAACATTTTAACAAAGTATGACAAACATTCTTATGATTAACACGTTATCTAGTACTACAAAATGTAATAATACGTAATAAGTACAACGTATTTATTACATTGTACTTATGTAATACAATAGTACTTTCATCTTTTATAACCTTATAATAAGGCATTGCAAATTTTGACTCATAGCAGAATGTCAGAATACCTCTTAGAAGAAAACGGCCTGAAAATGATTAGGTTTATAATTTTACGACAAATTTTCAAAGTGACGTCATGGTTTGTCATTTTCACGGCTGTTTAATATTTCTGTTTTCACATTTCATACTTTCATTTCAAACCTTTATCAATTTTTAAAACCGTTTACTGAGGACGATAACTTTAATTGTTAACGAAACATTTAAATTTGTATGAAAAATTAACATAAATACACGATTACATACATAAAAGATAAGTATTTAAATTATGAGTGATAATCTTGAAAGTTTGTATTTTCAAATTAAATCTTGGAATTAACAAATAACCTATATACATTATAACACCTCGTGAAAAAATACTCTTACAACTGTACAAGTACGGATTGAGTAAAATATTATTAATTTGCATTTAACAAATTCATCGTTAAAATTTTTAAAAAAGGTATACCTGTTTACAAGTGATTTATATAAAACTGTTTCTTTGTCTATACTTTGTTTTAAAATTTTAATTAGTGCTACATAATTTCCGTATAATACTTTTTATTAAAAACTTTTCTTTAATCTTATAAAACTGAAGTTGTGTTAAATCCTCTTATTTAAAATATTATAAAACTGAAGTTGTGCCCATTTTGCGTACAATACTGGTACAGCTCAAGTGATTAAATATGTAGTTCAATGATGTGATATAATACTTATTGCCTGAATCAATTAAACTATCTTACTGGGTTGTGCAACGCAGAATGAAATTTTATACACTAGGTTTTTTTCATAATAGTTCACCGTTTATAAAATTACACTACTTCAATCCAAAACTTTATAACTGTCACTGTAATAAAATATCGGGCTTTCAGAATCCCACCATAACATGATTAGCATAAGTTCACGAGATCAAAATCGATAGCTTTCGAACTTCGTGGTAAAGCGAGAAGTTTCGTCGGTGAAAACTTTTTCCTATAACTGTAAACTCAAACACAAACTTTTCAATGCAAATCCTGTTTAGACTGTCAATTCGCTTTATTATCTAATTGTAAATAAAAAAAAATACAGTAGTTTCTTCTAAGGAGTTCTGTTAAATCAACTTTTCAAAACAAGAAAAAGTTACAATACATTTTAACGTCAAGTTGATTGTGTGTTAAATTCTGTTCATTCCCTGATGATGGCCTAATTATTTCATAGATCGAAACATATATATATATATATATATATATATATATATATATATATATATCTGTGTAGGACTATTTTTTAACTACCCATATAATAAAAAATAATTGGAAATTTTTGGATTTGAGCTTTTCTTCCACTTATACGTTTTATTACAATACAACATTTATTACACACGAGAAAGGCAATATAAGAGAGTTAACATAAAGTACATTTTGTGAAAGTTTTTTCTTGTTCTGTAAATTAGATTTGGGTGGAACTTCTTCAAACGAATTAGGTCGGAAAATTGTACTAAATCCTATTTTTAGGAGTGATGCTAATAATTATGAAATTTAATGGCGGTACTTATTTTATACACACCGAAAGTATTTCTTTTTAATCTCT
>JARFJB010002086.1:995000-1127500 GCA_036346205.1 Vesta saturnalis
CTGTTAGACATGTGCAACGATAGGTTGGGAAATAATGAATGGAGAGAGAGAAGAAAGAGAGAGAGAGGGGAGTACACGTATATAGAAGCAAGGGCAGAATCAATAATAGATTATGTAATTACGAATGCTGAGGCTGAAGAAAGGATGAAGATATTTAGGGTTGGTGAGAAAGTTGAATCGGACCACCAACCCCTGGAAATGATAATGGAAGGGGGAGAAAGAGAAGAGTGCAGAGAAGAGGAGGAATATACAATTAAGAAGATCTGGACAGAAGAGAGTATAAAGGGGTACAAAGAAAAAATGTGAAAATAACAATGGGAAGGTAATGGAGCGCAAGAAAGTGTGGAAGAAATGAGAGAGAATGAGGAACCAACGGAAAAAGTCAAGTTTAGAAAATGGACGGGGGAGAAAATTGGGTGGAAAATATGGTAGGATAGAGAATGTAAGGAGGCCAAGAGGAAGGCCAGAAAGACACTAAGATGGTGAAGATCGGGGAAAGTGGGAGAAGAAGAATATAAGGAAGCGGTAAAGATATACAGGAAAACATGCGAAAGTAAAAAGGAAGAAAGCAAAAAGACACAGGAAGAGCAGATTAAGGAGATAAAACAGAAGAAGACGTATGGAAGTTTTTAAAGAAAGGAAAGTGGAGAAGGATGACACAAACGGGAATACAAATAAAAGAATGGGAGAGGTATTTCAGAGACGCGCTGGAGGGAGAGCAAAGACAGGACGGAGAAGGAAAACAAAATAACAAAAGACACGAGAGAGGGAAAAAAGGAAAAGGAATAAAAAAAGAGGAAGAAAGAGAGGCAATAAGAAACGTAAATAATGGGAAAGCGGCAGGAGAAGATGAGATACATGGTGAGGAGTGGATATACGGAGAAGAAAAGGTGACAAAAAGGATGACGGAAATAATAAACAAAATATAGAGAGGAGAAGGATTCCCGTAGAGGTGGAGGGAAGGACATATTTGCCCTGTGTACAAAAAAGGAGACAAGAATCGGATGACAGATTACAGGGGAATTACATTGCTAAACACTGCCTACAAAATATACGCGAACGTTCTGGAAGAAAAGGTAAAGAAAGAGGTGGAGGAAAAGAAGCTGTTACCAGATGGACAGGCAGGATTTAGTAAAGGAAGGAAAACGACGGATAACGTATACATATTGAAGCACATGGCAAACAAGGAATTAGGAAAGAAAAGAGGTAAAATGGTAGCGGTATTCGTAGACATAACAGCGGCATTTGATAGGGTGAACAGGCAAAACTTGTGGGAGTTTATGAAAAAAAAAAGATAAGCGAAAACATAATAGATAGGATAGAAGAAATATACGAAGAAACGAGGAACAAGGTGAGAGTAAATAGTGAACTGAGTGAAGGATTTGTAATCAGGAATGGATTGAGACAAGGATGCCCACTGAGCCCAAACCTCTTCGCGGTATATACTGGAGACCTAGAGGAGACATTAAGGGGACGGCAAGAGGGAGGCCTGGTGCTGGGGAACGTGAAAGTTTGGACGCTGGCATACGTGGATGATATAGTTTTATTAGCAAGGGAGTAAAAGGAAATGAAGGGAATGTTAAACACGTTGGAGAGATATTTGAAAAGGAAAGATCTGGAAGTCAATGCGCGTAAAACTAAGGTAATGGTATGGAGAAAAGGGCACGGAAAAAAGAAAAAGGAGGAATGGAAATGGAAGGATGAGGAGAAACAGCAAGTAAACGAATTCACTTACCTGGGATACACAATGAGACAATACAATAAAGATGGGGAATATATAAAAGAGCGACTGAGAAAAGGGAATAAGCTAATAGGGCAAGTGTGGAGTGTAGGGGAAAGACTGTTTGGAATGGACATAAGGAAAAGAAAATTATTGTTTGAAAAACTGATAATAAGTGTGGTACTGTACGGGGCGGAAGTGTGGGGGTGGAAAGAATACAAACATATAGAGGGGCTGCAACAAAAATACTGGAGGTGGATACTGGGAGTGGAAAGAGAAACACCAGTATACATTATTCGAGAGGAGGTGCAAGTAGAGAAAATAAGGGTGGAGGCGGAAAATAGAGCAGTAAAGTACGAGGAGGAAATGAGTAGAAGAACGGAGTGTAAAATTCTACAGGAATGCTGGAAAAAAATAACAGAAGGAAGTATAGAATATGGATAAGAAGCCAGGAAAGAATATTATGAAGGAAACGGATATGCAAAAAGAAGTAGAAAGACAAAAAGGGAAGGAGCGAACGTGAGAGAGGACATAATTGGAAGGGATAGAGATGTGCAAAAGCAGGAAAGATGATCGAATGTAAAAGAAGGAAAATACAATGTAAAGTATAGGAACATTAAGGGAGAAGGGATACCGAGATATTTGATTGGGGAAGGGAGTGAGGGAAAGAAAGAAAATGATAGCGAGATTTAGATGTGGAAACGAAGAGATGGGAAACAGGTACTGGAGAAGGAACGAATAGAGAAAATGTAGGCTGTGTGGAGAAGATATAGGGTCGATTAAGCACATGTTGCAAGAATGCGGGGAATTAAAGGAGGAGGAGAGGACGGTGGAAGAGATACTAGAAGAAGGAGGAAGGGGAGTGGAGTGGATGTAAGAAACATGGAATAGAAGAAGACAGTTAATGGGAGAAGAGAAAAGAGAGAAAAAGTTAGTGAAGTAAAGAAAGGAGAGACTGTAAAGAGTGTAAATAGAGAAAGCAAATGTAAATAGTAAAACGCAAGCAGTTTGCAAAATTTCTGTAATTAAGCATACATTAGTATATATATATATATATATATATATATATATATATATATACGAGGAGTATTAGTAAAATAAAGTTCCCATGATTTTTAAAATAGACAGCTATATATTTTTACTTAGTGTTATACATCAATTTAAAGCTTATAACGTACCCTATTTTTCCACATAATCGCCATTTCTGTCCAAACACTTTTGCAGACGATGCTCTAACTTTTCTATCCCCATGTTGTAGAATTCTGCCGCCAATCCTTTGAGGAATCGAGTAACCTCTTCCTTGACTTCATCATCGCTACTGAAACGTAGGCCACCCAAGTGTTCCTTTAATTTTGGGAATAAGTGATAATCACTTGGGGCTAGGTCCGGGCTGTAGGGGGGATGGGGCACAATAGTCCAGCCAAAATTTGTCAGCAGTTCTTGAGTTTGACGTGAGACATGAGGTCGAGCGTTGTCATGGAGAAGCCTCACACCACTGGACAATCTTCCTCTCCGGCGGTTCTGAATCGCGCGTCTCAGTTTTCTTAATGTGTCGCAATATCTGTTAGAGTTTACTGTTGTTCCATGAGGCAAAAAGTCGATCAAAAGTAGGCCCTTCCTGTCCCAAAAGACGGTTGTCATGACTTTCCCAGCAGACTGTGTTTGCTTGAACTTCTTCGGCTTAGGCGAAGTTGAGTGACCCCATTCACGTGATTGTTGCTTGGTTTCGGGGGTAAAGTGAAACGCCCATGTTTCATCGCCTGTAACAATGGAATCCAAGAATTCTTCCTTGTTGTCTTCACATTGTTGCAAAAACTGTTGGGCACACACGACACGCTGCTGTTTATGGTTTTCTGTGAGCATTCGCGGTACCCACCGCGCACACACTTTGTGATAGCCTAATTTTTCTGTTAAAATCTTATGAACTGTGGCACTGGAAATCTCAGGAATACGCAAAGCAAGTTCGTTAATCTCCGATCTTCAAGCAATATTGTCTCAACTTTTTCAACAACTCCATCTGAAACTGAAGGCCGTCCGTTTCGGTTTTCATCGTGAATTTCCGTGCGGCCTTTACTGAATTCTCTACACCATTTCCGAACGTGTTGAACAGATATGCAGTTTTCCCTATAAACTTCGATTAATTGACGATGAATTTCAATAGGTGAAATCTGTTTTGCATTTAAAAAACGTATCACAGCATGAATTTCGCATCTGGGGGTAACAGCGATAGGGAGCTCCATCTTCGAAGGCAGCTAGGTCGGCACTGATGGACGTAGCGAGGCGCGAGTGGTATGGATAGAGAGAGGGAAAGGTGATGTGTAAGACATTATTGCCATATTTCTCCCAGCACATCGCATTCTGTCTCGGCGGCATAGGGAACCTTATTTTACTAATACTCCTCGTATATATACAGGGTGTCCTATAAGTGTAGAGATACAGCCTAAGTCCAAATTCCTTAGATCAAATGAGATCGATTAAACCAAACAAACCTTAGTATAAATGTGCTTCCTGAAGGAGTTACAGCTCTTTAAAACTGAAAAAAAAATACTCTTAACACTGGGTATATTTCAAAAATGGCATGATGTATCAAGCTGAAAATTGGAACATATCTACTTCAGAGGATGCTGAATATTCTCAGTTTATGAGCAATACTGCATACTGTAGAGGTCGCTGTCGACATATTTTTTCATATGTTTCTGTCATATTTTATTATGATCAACACTTTCGTTTCTGCGGGTAAAGTTTATGATGGAGAAACTAATTTTACATAAAAAAGGTGTAGCTTTTTCATATCCACAAAATGTACCGTTTTCAAGGAAAACGCATCTAAACATTTTAATTCCCTAATTTAAAACTTTTCACGAAATGCGGTTGTATCAAGTTACCAATTGCAAGTATTTTTTATCACTTTAAAGAACTGTAACTTCTTCAGGAGGTACATTAAGGTATCTTTGGTTTAATCGATTGATCCCATTTGAACTAAGGAAGCTGTAGTCAAGCTGTTTCCCTATACTTTTGGGACACCCTATATATATATATATATATATATATATATATATATATATATATACATACAGGCTGTTTCTTTTATTATGCATTAACATTACTATCTTCTAAACCGTAATAGATACGAAGACGGTTAAATGGACAAAAAGATAACTATTCTGGAGAACATACCAATTGTCAAAAAATCTACCTAAAATATTTTCAATTTCCAATTCAAAAAGTATCAAAAAATGGAAGAGGAAAGATCTATTGCAAACAAAATTTTCTGTAACAGCGTACCATTTATTCTTTGATACGACGTTTCGTGTGTTTATGGCCACCATCAAGTTGTTTCATACAAATACGGACCTGCCTATTTTACTTCAAATATTAATCAAGCCTGAAAATCCAAGTTCATCGATATATCACTTTCAAGGGTTTTATAAGGTTTTATCTCTAATAACCTACATCGTCAGCGACAAAAATGTAATTCTTTGGTAAATTTGTTTTGATTTCTTCATAATTACAATAACGATAGTCCTACTTCGATTAAAAGATGGCATTATCAGTGACATTATTGAATTAGCATATTTGGTTAACATAACAATTGATGAATTATTTCTGTAGTTTTGAAGACAGAAGATAACAATGTAACCCAATAATAAACATATATGTTGAATGCATTTACGTTGCCTGCGCAATCAATTTACATTACAGTTGTCTAGTATGGCGGGTGTAATGTCATTACATGCATCTGTTATTTTTTGTTTCAAATGGTTGATATCTGCAGCCTTTGTCGAAAAAACTTTGTTTTTTGTGTATCCCCAGACAAAAAAATCTAAAATAGTAAGGTCCGGAGATCGAGCTGACCAGGAAATTGGTCCACTGTTTCCAATCCATTTTCTTAGGGACGTTGCATCTAGACGTTCTCTCACTATTGCTGCGTTATCGAGCGGCGCACCGTCTTGCTGAAAATACTCGAAATTTTTGGCAAATGTTTCAAATTCAAAATTTAGGTCAATATAGCGATGTTTATCTAACATGTGATGTGCTTCTACTTGCAAGCGTATTTACAAACTTTGGAAGTAAGTGTATAACAACGGATAACTTAGATCCGGCATTATTTTACACCACCCCGAATACACTTACCAGTCTATGTTACCACTCAAAGTGAGAACACAGGAACATAACGTCCGAAAGGGCGAACAGAAAAATCAAGAGTCGCCAAACATGTCTAGAACGAAGACTACCGCATCCAATGGGATAACATACAGATAGAGGCAAATGAAGAGAATACAACTCGCCGGAAACTCAAAGAAGCCACATATGTCGCACTAGCAGAAACTCTAATAAGCTAATCTAGTTTGGAATTGAAACCCTTATAGATTCCCATAATGCGCGAAGAGGTTAAGGTAAAAAGTGTATAATGGATTAGTCAGTCGCTCAGCGGTAAAGGTGTCAGACTTGTAAGTGGCAGGTACCAAGTTCGAATCTGACAGTAATAAGTGCTTGGGAAACAATCATAACGTGAATTCGACTCAAGTGCAAAAACAGTCCTTCTCAAAACCAAGCAGGATGACAGAAGTGTCCGCTTCTGAAACGTTGCGCTCAAAAAGCAAAAACTGTGGAAATAGGCCGATCAACTAAACGAAAGTGCATGTAAAATTACACTAAAGTTAGACTGGAGCTGCTCGCCGATGTATATATCCCATTGTTCGGAAAAGGGTATACATAAGAGGTGGACTAACGCAATGCTGTACTAAATATAGCAAGGCTAATAATAATAATAATAATAGTAATAATAATAACAATAATAATATTAATAATAATAATATATGGATGATTACGATCCCAACAAATAGTCCTCTGATACCCTTTACAGAGATGTGGTTAATTTATATGAGTGGGCCAGAAGCCAATATTTGCCGCGGGACGACTTCAAATGGCTTAGCGAGGAACAATTAGATTTATTAACCCCTGAAGCGATATTACATTTCCCAGATGATGCGGGCAAAGGATTAATTCTAGAGATGGATTTGTTACATCCAGACAATTTGCATGATCGTCATAAGTGCGTTCCATTCTGAGTTGAACACAGTACTCCACATGGTGGTAAAAATAGGAAACTCCTCGCAACGCTGCATTCTAAGACTGAGTATGTCACTCATTATCGTAATTTGAAACAATGCCTTCAAAAAGGACCTAGGATTGAGAAAGTTCATCGTGCGATTAGCTTCAACCACTCACGTTGGTTTAAATCATATATAGACTTAAACACAACGTTGCAACCAGAATTCACTAACCCATTGAATAACGCTAATTTTGGTAAAACTATGAAGAATGTGAGAAATCACAGATTTGTTTAACTTTTCACCAGGTGGAGTGGTAGGTATGGCCTATTATTACATTTCCTAGCCGAATTTCCTCACCAGAGAAACATTTGGAGAAACATAAGGTGGGAATTTGCTACAATAAGCCACTCTACGTGGGAATGACTATTTTAGATATATCTAAAACATTAATGTACGATTTCTACCATAATTTCATGCAACATCGATTCAACGATGATTGGATGAAATTATTATATATGGATACCGATAGATTTGTGTGCGATATTCAGTGAGGAGTATTGCAGTGTACATATTCCTTCGCTCTATTCGATAACTTCTTCATGACACTGTGACCGAAACGTTACGTGCTGATAAGTGCTTTAACAACCTTTAGACAACTTGGTGATTATAATTGCTCCGTTAGGAAAAAAGGAAAAGGCAACGTATTTCATTCCTTCCCCAAGGGGGAGGGCGGGTTGCTTTAGCTTCCCGAGCTCCTTCAGCCACAATCATGGATTCCCAGCATACATACATACATTACGTATATATGCATGGTGGGATTAAGGATAGGCAGGTCGGGTCACCACTACACTACCAGCTCGGTGCTCCGTTAGGGTCGTGATTGTTCCTATATGCATTGGTTTTAGCTAAAATATCGACATATACCGTCTCGTCCCTCAGCGTATACTTCTTCGGCTCGTTGAATATAAGCAGCTCGTATAGTCTGTGAGTGTCTGCATATGTCTTACATTTTATGGTTAGATTAGGACTTTCTACTTCCACCGGAGAATCTCTGATAGGTAATTTATCTAAGCTTGCATCATAACAAAGGTCGTATTTATTTTAAACTTCTTGGTTTCCGCATATCATTAATTCTACATAGTAACGAGGTAAAGGATGTTGCTTTAAGAATTCATCGACAACGCCTGCGTCATCGAGTAATCGCGTTAAATTAATTGGTTCCCCTGCTCTTCCTCCTCTTCAACAGGATCTGTTTCATCAATAACGTCCGCTTCAAGGAATGGCAGTGCAACAGGGAGTCTAAACGTAGCACGTGTTGGTTCTACACCGATTTCAACGAATGAAGGAGCAACAAGATGTCTGAACTTAAACGTGGCAGGTGTTGCGGTTGCGGCAGGTACTTGTTTGAACTCTGATTTTACCCGTTCTACTTTAATATCCGCGTTAGCGATTTGCTTCAAAGAATCCACTATAGGTTTATATGCAGTTTCCGCTAAACAATGTTTCAATTTCCCCTTTCTTCAATAATTTGAGCTTACGTTTGATTGCATTACGAGTTTACGTTAAATTACCTGACGTTGCGCGCCTGGAACCGGAAGTTAGGCGTCTGGAATGTTATACATCTAGAAATATTAGTTCCCACCATGACATAGTGTGCGGTCCCCCTTTATTAGAACCTATTTTCAAATGTCAAGTTTTCCCCCCATAACAGTTACAGGAACCTAAATCTACTTTTAAAAATATACCCCTAGGTAAAGCCATAATCAACCTCTATTAAAATACTGTATTACATAGTATACGTTTATTTTTTACATGTTTTACAATTTTTTTGCGTGAAAATGTGAATATTTTACATTACAAGTATGTTCTATTAATAGTGAAGGTTACATCCTTTACAAATTTTTGGGGGAAGATGTGCACAATTTAAGTTAAAAATGAACACTCCATTACATTACTGACCTATTAATACTGAAAGTAACCTAAAATTTTGACAGAAAAATTTGCCTCTAGATAATATACTATCTTCATCGACCTTCATTATATAGATTCGTCGCTACTTCATTTGTAAAATCTTCAGAAACCGCATAATTACAATAATCATTCATATAATTCAGCTTTTGATTTATCACACCCACTGACGAAAAAAAGAGGTTGATTTCCTGTTCAGATAATATTGAACTGTTTCATTTGCTTATTCTGATTCTCTTTTCTTCACCGGTAATAAACACCAATTCAATTTTTATACCATAACCTACAGCTTTCCTAGATTCGTTAAATTTTAGAGTTTGACTTATTAGATGCTCAGTTTGAAAGTTCGAGGTTTCGCTCCATTCCTACATATCAAGATGCAGACAGCATATGTCGTTATCCTTTATTGAACTTCCGACTTCAAGTGCTGTAGAACTGTCCACAAATAGCGCACACGTTAATAATAAACGTTCTGCAAGAAAGGTTTTAATAAGATGTATATACCGCCATACTAATTAACCTTAGACGTTTCAGGTATCAGTCCATGAATAATTAGCTTTATCATCGACATCCCATATACTTCCTATATCAGGTATACATTATTATTATTTTCGTATCCCTTAAACACACTTTGTTCAACATCCATATTGTCCGATGGATTTCAATTAACTAATTATCCAACTATGTCAAGTTAAAGTTAAATCAAAGTGAGGCGTCATAATAATGAGAATGAAGCTAAGTTGTATCCTCAAACCATCATACATTCGTTTATTACCTGTGATGGTGATAGGAAGTACATATAGTAGCGTTAATTATAGCGTAAGTCCGTACGCATATTTTAATCACTTACGCATTATTATTATTTTTAGATGGATCGTATAATCTTAGAGTTTGAAGTGATGATTGAAAGAACTCGTCAAAAGATAAGATGTGAATTACTACAATTAAGCGCTGAACATTTTCTTGCAATATGGAATGAAATACGATGTATGAAGCATCCCAGTAACAGTGTCAAGTTTTCTCATAAACTTTTAAATAATCTTATTGACTGCCCATCGATCCTATCTCTCTTTGATTTTGATACTCCTTCTCGTTCTTCAAGATTTCCTGGAACTTTTGTCATCCCTACTCCTAAAACTAATCTACTCCTAGAATCACCAGTATTCATTATGTATAACGATTTTAATACTTATTGTAATTTTGTTAATTTTTTATATATCTGCATAAATGATTTTAATTAATATTAATATTTAATATTTTTCTTTCTCAAGCAACTTTTGTTTCTAGATATAGCAAAGTTCTTCTGTAATTGAACTTTCAGTCTGTTGAATAAATAAACATTATTATTATTATTATAATTGGGATAAATCATCTGACGTTGACCATATAGACGGACCAGGTCCTTTAATATTACATTGTTTTTATTGCAATAAATAAATTCTTTTAACACATTGACTGTCCCATGCATCAGATATGATTCTTGTTAGGATCAGACTGCACGTCCTTGAGACATATGTGATTCATTTACCTGCTAATAAAAACGAAGGTCGTCTTGTTGAACTCTACGTTCCCGGTACTTTATATTCAGTGGACTTCTAGTTAACGTAAGGTTGCTGTAATTGATAGTTTCTGAATCAGATATGATTCACTGGTTACCCACAGATGAAAATTATATGACACCTACATATTTTACGTAAACATCATGTCTACTTGGAATATATTTTTATTTTTTACGAAATACAACTAAATGCATGTGAAACTAAACATATCTACACATAACCAAACAAACATAACTGAATAAAACTAAAAACTTATGGTTTTCATTGAAGCATTCGAGACAGAAAGCTTTTTGACAAGCTTTACATCCTGTGGTCACCTGTTTGGTACGTTTTGCGGCAAATTCCCTATCCTCCTTGTTCTTTACGTAGCAAAAATGACACCGTTTGCGACGAATAATGCCATCTGCCTTTCGTGGAATTTCCTGTAAATAATGGCTACTGCTGCTCCCTGAACTTGCTGGCCTTGAAATATTTTTTACATCAAAAATATGGTGCAGTAACTGTTCTATAAATTCTAGTTGTCGAAGTAGTTTGTTAGGATTGAGTTAGTTGTATATGATGCAACTATTAGTGATGACTGACCCTAAAAGTAACTCCATCCCCACCTTTTTGTACCAAATAAGATATTTTCTTAGACAGCTATAATAGCTTGTCATTTGATCGGATATATCGATTCCCTGCTTGCCTTTGTTATATTTAATTATTATTTTTGGTTTTGACCCAACAATGTTTCGTTTAGTTGTAGCGTCACACAAATCAGCTCCTTCACATATTGATAACATCAAGACATCCCTCTTATCGTGCCACTTCATCACTGTTATGTCAGCAGCCTGCATACTTCTTTAGGAAGAAATTTTTTATTTTTTCTTGGAGTACCACGAAGGCCTGTGTTTCTCTTCTGCAAATATACACTAGTGTACCAATTGTCAGTAAAAAAAAATCTACCCGTATTCAACAATTTTGCCGCAGTACACTTTCAAATTCCAAACAAATTCTTTCTGAGTGTTAGTTTATAAACTTGAATCCATATTTGTCGGCTATTCCCGGATTATATTGTCGGAACTGCAATCTCCCTCTGAACAAAATCATTGACTCATCCATAGCGACAGTTTTTCCAGGTGAATACAGTTTTTGTATGTTGTCTATGACAGCATCAGTTAGAGGAACTATTTTATATAGACGATTGCTGTTCTTTTTGGCAAGAAATTGTCCGTAAAATGCCAGCATCTCAGAAACAAGGAAAATCGATTATGACTCAAACTTATTTTGTGCATAAGGCGGTGGTAGTAGAGACTGTAATTTTTCCAATAGCACTCAATTTTAGGAAAATTCGCGATCCCCATAAACAACAGTACCTCCAAGAATTTTTTTATTTCATCCTTGGTAGTGTCTTTCCATCTTTTCAAACGATGTCTACGGGTTGTTATGCGTGGGTCTAACATTTTCTTGGCATATCTATTACTCTCGGTTATCATAATTTTTAACACATTGTCGTCAATTATATAAAAAAGTATATCCATTGGAGTGGTTAAATCATTTTGAAATATGTTACTCACAATTCCTTCGTTTTCGGTAAATGTGAGCGCAGGTATTGCGTGTATACTGTTAGATCAGCGGAGACCAGCAGCTACATCCGGAACATATTTCATGGACTCATCTCCATCAGATAGATCAGTTTCGTCTCCAGGCGGGTTTTTCTTAGTATCCGAATCGGAATCTAAAAAATCTGGGTTTATAACACCATCATTCTTGTCTTCTTCAGCTAAAAAGTTATTCGTCTCCTCCACTAATTCCGTTTCGCTTTTATATTTTCGTGCCACATTCCTATTAAAAGTAATACAGTCAGCCTTTACATTTTAAAAATAATATTTCACTTACCCGGCAATTCTTGACAAAACAATCACAATAACACGATTATTGCTCTCTTTTATGTGTAAACTCTGATCTATACGTTGCTCAGCTGCAAAACGAACTGACTGACCCACGTGTTATGCAAACAGTACTTTTCGCGCTATGTTCACATATGATACATGGACGAATTACGAGGAATCGTATACCCGTGACGTTCATGAGTCACATATGAACATGATGAAAATAAAAAAAAAATACTCAAAATGCAGTGTTATATTATATTACGTTGATGTTTTTTGATATAAAAGGGTAAATATTAGAAAAAAAGGCACTGGACGTGGGGGGCGGGGAAAAAAGTTAATGGGGACAGTCAACGTGTTAATTATTATGACGTATGTTTTATTTTACCTGCACAGTTTTATATATTAACTCCTATAAGTTGTAGGAATAACTTCAGACACTACAAATATTCTTTTATTATAATTTTTTATATACAATATATAAATAGAAATTTAATTTAGGTACAATAATAATAGTGTAAGGTAGCGATGGCGGTGATGATGAATCAGGCTATCCTATACATTTTTTAATTAATTTTTAAACGCAGAATACTAATGATAATAACTTACCTGTATAATTAACCAAGATAGTTTAGCCATTATTTTGGCTTTACCAATATCTATGCTGCGTACATAAACGATTGCGATTTGTTCAATGCATGGTAGAAGATTGTACACCTTCTCATCCGTTAGTTCTTTTGTTAATCTCTCTGGGAGAAATATATTTCTTCTTCAGTCCGTAACACTATTTTTTTTCCACATTGAGTATGAATAATTTTAATATTTTTTAACCGGTATTTATAATCCATAATCATATTAGAAGGTTCTAATACAGGTTTAAATTTGGTTCCGCCAACTAAATTTAATTGCTTTAGATGATCCTTCTTTATGGGTGTAATATTAATCACTGCATTTATGTACCGATTGCAATCAGTATTTATATCGAATTCTTATTAATACTGAGAATGTGGTTTTCCGGTCACATTGTTCTAGAGAAATTGACTATCCAGATATAGAAACGTTATTTATTATTGCATAATTATTCAATCGGAATGATTGTCCTTAGAATGTACTAAATGGGTATTGTTTTAGAGATTATCGTATTAATGTAAATAGACATTTATTAACAAATTCGCTGCATTTTACATGTTTGAGGTGCCTGTATTCATTATTTTAATGTATTCAAGCTATTTTTGAAATTAAATAATTGAATTTACAACCATATCCGCTTACGTCACATAAATAATAATTATACACGTAATCCTAATTTTGTAGCATTTACATAATAATGCAATTACAAGTACCTATGACGTCACAGCAAGCATTTGAAGAGATATAGCGATGTAGTAAATGCATATTTTATAATTACTACTAATTTTTATATCTTAAAATTATTAAACATTCGGAAGTGTAGTAATTTTGACGAGTCATAGCAGTTGCCTCACTAATATTAATACTGTCAGAGGACGCCGATGCTGTCAGATTGTGAAAAATAACAGTTTGACAACTGTCAAATCTTAGCTTCAGGGGTTATGTTTATTTTATCACGATAATAAATGTTTTATAATAAAATATGTGTTATGTCAAATGTTTAATGTCAGAAATGCTTGACAACACCGCACAGAATTGCCAACCTAAATCAGTTCTATCGGCATCTTCTCGTGCACAATAGGCGGGTTCTAAAGATGGTAATGAAACAAAGTTAGTTATGACGCAACTGTTTTAACTCGCTAAACGCAACTGCTCTGACTCGTGAAATTTGGTATAGAAATACTTAATTTAAGATATAAATAAACCGGAAGGTAGCTTAAATATGATATTATTATGTACATAGACCTTCATTAGCAGACATTAACAAATTCTATTTATTCTGTATCGAAGGTGATTTTATATACTACACTATATATTTTTGACATAAAATACTTCAAATAATGATACGATTATATACTATTTTTTCAAATTTGAACGTTTTTTTGGGGTTTCTATATTTAACATACATATATTTTCTTCTTTTAACGTAATAAAATTTGTTTCTTTGCAAATGCAAATACACGTTTTTTATCAAATGCATAATTTTTTTAACTAGTAAATGCATTTTTCAATATTGATTTATCGATTTATTTTCAACCGCAGCGGCATAAACATATTTATACGTTTCGTGACGTCAGCATAGACATTTATACAGATATCACGCTTTCTATACTTTATATCTAAAACCCGGATTGGCAAAGTGGTTTACCATGCCAACTTTCTCGAGGTCAAATCACGCAGCAGGCAAACAATTTTTTCAGGCTTTATACTTCCACCGGAGGTAGACACATTAACATCTTCACCAACAGCAACCAGCAGAATTACCTTTTCAGCAGTGGCGAAGAAACTACCAGAAGAATCCACCAAGTACATTTCCAGCAACGACCAATAACCGTAAGTAGCTCTTCGACAGCGGCGAAGAACCGGAAGTAGCTCTTCAGCAGCGCCGAAAAACCTCCGCCTCCGGACGCCACCGCAACTTCTGTCAGGCGGAGCCACACCCTCGTCTCATTGGTCCTGCAACCTCAAACTTCCGGAGTGGGCGAGATCTACCTGCTCACTCACGCTGCTGATTGGTTTGACGTCACTTACTGGTTCAGAAATCACGTAGCATTACTACTTGCAGCGTTTGTAACTTTCTTAGTTAACATTTCCCTAAAAAAATAGGGACCTATTAATGCAGTACCAGAAATGTCTCCCTACACCATAACACCACACACATTGCGCTCTTCTGGTATTACACGATACGGATTTCTACCCAATACACCACAAAATTAATCGCAAGAAGTTTGGATCGGCTTGTGTACGGATAACGATTGTCTCACAGAATTCCAGTCGTCTATTGTGACCATCCTCATGAAGCGCTTGGAGAAAGATGGACCATATGACATTAATTTTAATTTCTTTAACATTCTTTCTTCGCGACATGCGTAGTTTAGCAGATGTCTCATGAGTCGATTGACTGGTGCTGGCTACAAAAGCTTCAGTAACCACCTATTGGTTTTCGTCGATGCAAATCGATTGTGGATGACCACAATTAAAACGCTTCCTGTGTTTTCAAATTTTTATTCAACTCTCGCATATATTGCCGAGTCGGCGTCGACACATATGGATGCTTAATACTAAATTCTTGGATTACTTTAGCAGAATTTGTATTGTGCTTCCATCAAAAATGAAAGATAATAACTTGTTCGGTTGTAAACATTTTGAAAATATAAAAAGATAACTGGACGTAGACTTCAAACTAACCACTACAAGTGGCGCAATGTGTGGAACAATGAATATTCTAAGCGATGCTGCCAATGTAACATTGTTACCAATATATCGAAACAAAATATCCTATTTTATGGGAAAACTGACATATGAGCCACCCTGTATATACCGTTCCACTATACAGCAAAATGATGTCTTCCCGTTCACTTTTTCTAAGCTTCTTTGCCGTGCAGCATCTTTTCTCCTAAACATCTCTTCTCTATGTAATTTCAGACAATCTGCATTTATGTCTGACTACATTGACCTATTGTCTTCCTCTTGAACGCATTTACTATGAAGGTCTACTTTGGATAACGTTCTTCTTCCAAACCACACAGGTCTTTTTCTATCCATTTTGTCTTCTAATATATCCGGTTTTCTCCCCATATTTTCACATATGTGATGTGATAAAGTTTAGACGTTTTCAGACATCGTCGTAAATAGCCTTGTACAGATTCTTTTCCTGTTTATGTTGGAGATGTTTCTATTTTACACAAATGAGTTTAAATTGCAAACCATATTTTTTGCTTTGATTTAATAGACCCGGATCCCTTCTGCACCTAAATCTTTCTGACCAACTGTCGCACCATGATATTTAACGTTTCTACCTTTAAGGTGCGTTCTGCAGTGCATCTGAATTTGCTACAAGATACCCTAGTTTGTTTAAACCATGGTATCTTGTAAGTATACTCTTTTTAGGTACGGTTCAAAATGAGTCCTAGATGAAACGGTTTCTGGACAATTATAGTTTGATCGTCCACAAATTAAAACGATTATGACCTTCCAACCTACATATACATATGTAGGTACAGAAGGTTATGCAATTGACTTTTTTTCACTGTCTGTCTGTCTGCCTATCTGCCTGCCTGCCTGTCTGCCAGCCTGTCTCCCTGTCTGTCTGTCTGTTTCTCCGTCTGCCCGTCTGTCCCTCTGTCCTTCTGTCCGCCTGTCCGTCTGTCCATCTGGCCGTCTGTCCGTCTGTCCGTCTGTCCGTCTGTCCGTCTGTCCGTCTGTCCGTCTGTCCGTCTGTCCGTCTGTCCGTCTGTCCGTCAGCCTGTCCTGCCTGCCTGCCTGTCTGTCTGTCTGCCTGTCTGCCTGTCTGCCTGGCTGCCTACCTGTCTGCCTGCCTGTCTGTCTGTCTGTCTGTCTGTCTGTCTATCTGTCTATCTGCCTGTTTGTCTGTCTGCCTATCTGCCTGTCTGTCTGTCTGTCTACCTGCCTGTCTGTCCGCCTGTCTGTCCGTCTGTGTGTTTGTCTGTCTGTCTGTCGGTCTGTCCGTCTGTCCGTCTGTCTGTCTGTCTGTGTGACTGTCTGTCTGACTGTCTGTCTGCCTCTTTGTCTCTCGGTCGGTCCGTCCGTACGTAGGTTCGTGCGTCCGTGTGTGCGTGCGCGCGTGCGCGCGTACGTGTGCTCGTGCATGTGCGTGTGTGTGCGTGTGTGAGTGTGTGTGCGTGTGGGTGCGCGTGTGCGAGTGTGTGTACGTCTGTGTGAGTGTAAGTGTGTGTTTGAATGTGAGTGTGTGTGCATGCGTGCGTGCGTGGGTGTGTGCGTGTGTGCGTGTATGCGTGTGTACGTGTGGGCGTGTGTGCGTGCGTGTGTGTATGTGTGTGTGTGTGTGTTGTGTGTGTGTGTGTGTGTGTGTGTGTGTGTGTGTGTGTGTTTGTGTGTGTCTGTGTGTATGTTTGTATATCTGTGTGTGGATGTATATTGGTATCCACGATAACTCCACAACAAAAATACCGATGTACTTAAAATTTTGTATTTAAGCTTGTTTTTATTTGGCTTAGAGCTGATTAGATTTTGGAAGAAATCCACCGGCGGAGAGGGGAATATTTCTAAAACAGCTGCATATTCCAAAGATATAAAAATTCGCTTTACATATCAATTAATCATGTTGCGTAAAATTTTTTCATATGACCAGTAATTTCGCGGCACAAAAATTCCTAAGGCAGAATTTAAGTATTAGTGCAAATTTTTTCATTATCTGAATAACGATGAAATTTGTAAGAAAACGTTTGGATGTATTTTTTAAAGAAAATTTAATTTTACATAACTTTCCTCTACAAACATTTTTAATATAACGGAAGGTTGGTCAAAAAAATTATTTAGGTATGAATGAAAATGATATTCTGCATTATTGATATTGATAGAAGCGGGCGGCTTTGGACTTTTTTACGTTAAGGGGATTCAGCGCTGAAAATGGTCAAGAAATGACAATTTTGGAGAAAATGTTTATGTGGTGCTTTTGCCCTTTAGAGTCCTCTGTGCATAAATATATTCATATATTGTACTTTTTTTTTGTATAAATACATTGTTATACTGAAATGGCGTAGAGAAAATAAGCATAATAAGTACCGGATATTTTACAGACAGTATATGTTTCATAAGTAATTCAAATAATTTATATCAATGTCATTTTATCAAATATAATTTTCTGCATATACAATGCATAAAAGACAGACATTGCTAATAAAGTAGGTTGAAATAATGTGCTTTGCTAAAAATAGAGTTTGTTTTATTGTAAAGCTTTGACCTCCATTTACCGCAAGTTGAGAATCCTTTTGTTTGTCATATGTACAGGGTGTGATAAGGTTACGACTTGTGTATTTCAAAATTTTATTAAGCTTTTGCATAAATTTCGTTTGGAGTGTGATTGAATTTGATTTGTGAATTCTTTTACTGAGTAGGCTATAACTTCCAGTCAGATAGGATTAATTTAACATCCGGCCTAAGACTATTTATTTCAGAAAAGTTTAAGATTGTGGTGTCACCTAGAAGACAGTATTTCCTGGACTGAGTATTGTGAGTTGTAGATTTATAGTAAGTGTACGGTGTTTGAAACTACCTTTTAAACATGTTACTCCTTATATCGACCCCGCCCATTTCCACTGTAGCTGGCTTGACACCCCGCTTACTTCGGCAAGCCTGCACAACGCCTAGTACGATTTTGACGTGTAACACATGATTACATTTGCCATCTTACTTTCTGAGCTACAGCGTGAATGTGAAAAATTGTTGCTTTCAAGCATCCTTGTATCTCATTTATTTCAAAAGTTATTGTCAACGTAGAATCCAGTGGTGTGTTTGGATTTTTTAGTTATCGAACAACGTTATATTTTTTTAGTGGGACACTAAATATATATATATATATATATATATATATATATATATATATATATATATATATATATATATATTGTAATGGTTAGAAATAGGCATAATAAAGGGGCTAGAGTTTATCGAGCTTAAAGTTCTGTATAGTATGCAAGTTTAAATAAAATTGAAGAAGTATACAGTTCGTTATGAAAAAAAAATAGTATACGAGTATAAAAATATGGTTTTGATGCAACAAAACAGGCTTCGTGGGGTATGCACAAGGTTGTTATATTCATAAAAGCAATGAGCTATACCAGTAGCATGTGAGAAAGGTCAACACGATTCATATTAGTGTGTATGTTTAGTTTCGTTTAAGATATATAAGTAATTTCACATTTAAATCAATTTATTTAAGCAATTTAAACACGTGACAGATATTGATTACATGAAGTACGATAATTCTAATGTGTAGAACATGTATAGTAATAGGTACTATGCATAAACTCTGCGAACTATAAAAAAGGGTTATGGTACGAACACTGTATATTGGTAAATTACAGACAAAGTGATTAAAAAGTGCATAAGAAGTGGTAGTGATTTAGAAACGTAACATGAAAAACACTGGTGCAATGTGATATTTAATATATAATTACAATTTGTATACAAAAAACTTACAAAATGTGTTAACAATATGAAAATGTGAAAAGACAAAATTATGAACTATGGAGTACAAATAAACAGTGACTGTGTTAAAGACATATATATGAACATATTAGGTAAACATTTCAAGTGATTTAGACGTTTAAAACGCAAGTTAAAAGTAAATTATATAAAGTTAGGTTAAGTACTACATTTAAGAATTTTACAAATTTATAGTTTTTATAGGATAAAATAAGTTCAGAATAAATTATAAAAGCATACAATAGTAGGTTTCCCTCATTTTCACAAAGAAATTAACAGTAAATATGTAATCTAAACATAAAATTAGAAAAGTTAACTATCTAAAATTAAGGTATGAGAGTAGAAATTTTGTTAAAGCTAGGTAGAATGGGTTGAAATAGGTGTATTCTTAAACAGTTTTTTTATGTAGAAGTTGAATATGTAATTAGTTTAGTTGTAAAATTTGTTAGAAATTAGTAAATTTAGGTATTAGTTTGTCAAAATGTAAATTCTTGAAGCGAAGTATGGCTTGTGACGTGTCTTTTTATGCAGAAAGTCCAAAAATGTAATTAAAAAGCAAATCCGAATTGATTTGAAAAAGTTATGGCATAATTTATGTTTTAGTTAATTTAACATTTTTGTTTAGACCAATCAGATGCTAGGATCTTTTGTATGTAATGTAAAAAAAAAATTGAAAATTTGGTATCCATGAGAAAAGTATAAAAGCAATTGCTTCTGATTTCTCGCTCTCTTGCTTTCTTTTGCTTTTGTAATTTTTTGTGACTAACAAGTCATAGTGCTAGTAGTGCTTTTGTTAACATGTAAGTTAAAATTTTCGTTAACATAATCGGATTTGAAACGCGATCAACGTAGAGTTGAGATTTCAGAAACAATTGTTTTAACCTATAACAAAAATTAAAACTAAGGTTACCGATTATAATTGTCGATAATATTGTAATTGTTTCATTTCGAAATCGCGTTTAAACATCGGGTGATGTGCATTTTTTTATGTCAATAAAATCCTTCAGTTATTTTGGATGTGATGTTTATTTTTTTAAAAGTGATAGAGGTTATAAAATATATCTAACTTCATATCGGCATCTAAAATAAAAGTGCAAGTAAATATAAAATTTTATATAAGAATTAAATACAAGTTAAATCCGAAAAATTATTAAATATTTAAATCAACATTTAAATATACAAATAAAATAAAAGTGGTTGTCTGAAAGTAAATGAGCATACTACATAAGCACATCGTATTCACCACGTGGAAGGTTTGTCACAAGTTAATGGATTTGGATGAAGTTATGAAATTTAAGCAGCACCATTTTCAGCAGCAAGGCAGTATCATCGATACATGGAAAGAAGTCTACGTCGAGTGTTAATATGGAACAAGTCTAATGTGAACATTTTTTGGAAATTTCAACAACACATGTGAGTTAAATTTTTCTATCATAACCCAACTATTGCATTGATTATTTTTTTGATGTCCTGTGTTTATGTTTTTTGTTTGATTATGTATAAATGTTTGTGTGACAACATGTATCAATATCTGAAAAGTTAATGAACAGGTATAATTATAAAAATAATAATTTTACTTTGAAGAAAATCAAAATTGTACTCACTAATTTCAGATCCTTTGGTGCAATTTTTGACAGGCTGCATTTATTTAAGTAAGCAAGGACGGCATGCATGCGTAATTTGTGCAAATTCCAACGAAGTCTGTTTCACATTGAAACTATTAATTACAAATTACAATTCAATTATTAACATGAATATTTCCATGTGTGAAATGAAATTTCTTTTGATTTCACGAAAAAGATTCCAAAAGATTTAAATTTATAATAATAATTATAAAAGTTAAAATTTATTTATTTTATTTGCCAATTTAATTCCAAATATTCCCCAGATTTATACTAATTAGTTTAATAATAATTATCTATATCAATTTATTGCCATCACAATAATATATATATATATATATATATATATATATATATATATATATATATATATATATATATATATATATATATATATATATATCAGGGTGGCCCACTAAAGCGGGATTGCTCCATGACTCCCTTACTATTACAAATACGAAAAAATGTCTTATGTTAAAGTTGTCCACAGTCATAAACTACACGTTTTAAAATTATTTTCAGAAATGGCGGACTTTCGGTTATACCGGAAACTCATGCCAACTTCGTTATTTTAAATATAACAACCTATATATTGTTACATTTTTGATTTCTTCGTTGAATTTAAAGGTCACTTTAATAACCATGCTATGGGTCTACGTCGCATTGCTTCTGAGTTATTTGACGTTTTGTAGAAAAAATGAAGTTTGCAGTGTCTCCGAAAACTTTCAATATCTCGAAGACGGATACCGGTAGAGAGCTGTGGCTTTCGTTTTTTACTTCCGAAAAGGGTACCGCATCATTCTCATTCATTGCCAAAAATCTTGCTTTTAGAATTCAATAATTTCTATCGCTCCGAAAATAGTTTTTTTCAAACACGATTTTTTTAAATAGAACCACCCATATTTTCTTACATCAGCGGATAGAAAATTAAATTTCCTTTCCACTGATGTAACATTATTAATATTTTGGAGTGACAGTTTTCGAGATATTCACATTTTTATCTAATTTCAGCTTTTATTGCGTATTGCCGCGGTGCTTTGGAAAACGTTTGTCAATTGTTTTAAACAACTGATAAGAAACGTCAGTTTCTCGAGCTTTTGTTGCGCTTTGCTGTCTTGTGTATCAGTTTAAGTGTTTCAACAAGATATTTCCATTAAAATGTTGTTGTCCGACGCAGAGTTGATCGACATGACTTTCATTCTTGGAGAATGTCAAAGAAATGCGTTATTGGCGTCAAGGATTCATGCGGTACGGTATCCTGAACGAAGACTTCTCCGAGAAACAGCCTTTCAAAAGTTGTCACAACGTTTTACAAACGCCGGACGCGTGCAGTATTAAACGAGGGAACGTGTCAACAAGATAACCTGAATTTCTTGTGCATTCCTTTTGTGTAGCTTCTATAATCGTTAAGTAATTGTCCTTATGTATTTATTGTGTATTTCTTGTGCTTTTCTTTTCTTTCTTGTGTAAGCCTTAAGTAATTATTTTGTATTACTTGTGCAATCCTTATGTATTTATTATTCATTCCTTATGTATTTCCTATGTATTTCTTTTGAGTTTTGTGTTCTTAATTCTTGAGTATTTATTGTTTATTTCTTGTGCATTAAAAAAATCAAGTTATCCATGTTTGAAAAAGTTATTTTCGGAGCGATAGAAGTGATTGAATTCTAAAAGCAAGACGTTGAAAGGTTGTTTCTCGGGGAAGTCTTCGTTCAGGATACCGTACCGAATAAATCCTTGACGCCAGTAACGCATTTCTTTGGCATTCTCCAAGAATGAAAGTCATGTCGATAAACTCTGCATCGGACAACAACATTTTAATGGAAATATCTCGTAGAAACACTTAAATTGATACACAAGACAGCAAAGCACAACAGAAGCTCGAGAAACTGACGTTGTTTAAAACAATTGACAAATGTTTTCCAAAGCACCGCGGAAATGCGCAATAAAACCTGAAATTAGATAAAAATGTGAATATCTCGAAAACTATCACTCTAAAATATCGATAGTTACATCAATGGAAAGGAAATTTAATTTCCTATCCGCTGATGTGAGAAAATATGGGTTGTTTCATTTAAAAAAATCAAGTTATCCATGTTTGAAAAAAATTATTTTCGGAGCGATAGAAATTGTTGAATTTTAAAAGCAAGATTTTTGGCAATGAATGAGAATGATGTGGTACCCTTTTCGGAAGTAAAAAACGAAAGCCACATCTCTGTACCGGTATCCGTCTTCGAGATATTAAAAGTTTTCGGAGGCACTGCAAACGTCATTTTTTCTACAAAATGTCAAATAACTCAGAATCAATGCGACGTAGACCCATAGTATGGTTATTAAAGTGACCTTTAAATTCAACGAGGAATTCAAAAATGTAATAATATATAGGTTATTATATTTAAAATAACGAAGTTGGCATAAGTTTCCGGTATAACCGGAAGTCCGCTATTTCTGTAAATAATTTTAAAATGTGTAGTTTATGACTGTGGACAACTTTTATATAAGATATTTTTTCGAATTTGTAATAGTAAGGGAGTTATGGAGCAATCCCGCTTAAGTGGGCGACCCTTATATCTACAAGACGGAGCTCCAGTGCATAATGCTAGGGCTGTAACAACATCTCTACATAATCATTTCCCCCAATCGCTGGATCGGATCAAATACATCGGTTAAGCCACCACCTCGGTCGCCCTATCTTTCTATACTGGACTTCTTTTTATGGGGCTGCCTTTAAAATAAGGTCTATGAGAAACGTTATGATTCCATCCAAGACCTCCGTGGCGCCATAGAAAATGGATTTAGGGAATTGAGAGGTTGCGTCATGCCAACATCAAACTTTGACCTCCATTTACCGCAAGTTGAGAATCGTCTTGTTTTCAGATATGTTTGGTGATTTTCTATGAGAACCGTACCACCCAGAATAAATAATTTTTTTGTGGATCATTACCAGACTAGCAGCTAAAATGTCATGCATTTTCGTAAGATTTGGCAAATATTTACTGGCAAAAAAACATATACATATATTAAATAAGGAGTAGAAGGAGCCCATAACCCCAAAATCAAGGTTTTTTTTAATAGGTTCCTGTATACTTATAACTATCAAAATACATGAATTTTTAGGGGAAGTCTTGAGCTACATACTGGCATAATGATCATCTAAACTGGACATCAACATTTTGTGATATATCAATTTCGAAAATGTACCGCAAAAGATGAACAATATATGTATATATATATATATATATATATATATATATATATATATATATATATATATATATATATAAATTATTACATATGTAAAAAAATTTACAAATCTTTAAAATACCTGTTTTATTTAATTAATCTAAGGGTAGAGTGTAAAAAACTTAGGTTGGTATATCTCCATTATTACAGAGTTTGACTTAACGTGTATTTATTTATACCTGGCATGAAGTTTTAAACGTCATTCTGGCGGATTATTTTTTTGTTTTTACAATGTTACCTGTTTTCGTTATGAACGTATAAAAAAGAAGTTGCATAGCTACCCTAAAAAATTATAATTCACATTATTTCATTTCTTTTAATTTTTTATGTTAGCATCTATTAACCTCAGTCAGACACGAAGTTTTAAACGCCTGTTTAACATAGATTATTGTTTCTGTTTATACAATGTTGCCTATTTTCGTAATGAACTTTTTGTATTAAAATTATTTCATTTCTTTTAATCTCCATTTTGTGGGTTGGAGGTCGTGTGGCATTTCACATCAGATATTTTCTTTGACATTTTGGAAATCCAATGAAAGATTATATTTCTAGCCTTGTCCTGTCATAGTTACATTGAGAATAATCTTTAACGATTATTATTATTATTATTATATTATTATTATTATTATTATTATTATTACAACACTATTCATGAGTTGTTAAATTTTCTTCGTAAAACAAAACTAGGGTTAGATACAAATAGTAAGAGAAAAGCAATATCAATCTAGGGGAACGTAAATAGAAACGTATTCGAGTGATTGATGGTCCACCAAAGTTCTTAATTGTAATTTACACGAACACGAGTTCACAACTATTGTTGTTTTTTTTTGCTGTTGTATGTTATTGATTCTCAGGAATATCGGTTGCAGTTAACAATAATACTGCATTAAGTTCTCTAGGTTAGCGTATCAACTATTAAAGTTGAAAACCTTATATTAATTTGGATAATAGCTAAATACAGCTAATTTAATTAAATATTTAGAAAACCGTTTAGTTACATTGTAAGCCAATAACGTAGTTTATTAATATGTTTAGAGAGAAAAACAAATTGAATTTACATTAAACGAAAATTTAAATATTAATTATTGGTAATATTTTCCACTTTAATTATAACTAATTCGCAGTACATAACCGTTATTAAATTATAATTTGATTACACTTTATTTAATGGTGTAAAATTATATTTAATTAATTCGATTTAGTTTATTATTAAACTATAATAGATTTTTAAATTTTTACCTTCCCACCTACATTATACATATGTAGCTGTAGAAGGTTGTGTTTGGATGTGTGAGTGTGTTTGTGTAGTGGGGAGGGGGGTTGTCTGCGTACGTGCGTGCGTGCGTATGTGTGTGAAAGCGCAAGTGCGTGAGTGCGTGCTTACGTGCGTTCACGCGTGCGTGGGCGCATGTGAGCGTAGGTGCGTGCGTGTTGGGTGTCTGTGTGTGTGGATTATTTTGGTATCCACGATAACTCCAGAACGAAAATACGTACAATTTTCAAATTTCGTACTTAAGCATCTTTTCATTTTTCCTGGAGTTGATTAAATTTTGAATGAAATTCAGCGGCGAAGAGGAGTTTATTAGGAGCAGTCCTTGACTGTTATCTGATATTTCTGAAACAGCTGTACCTTTCAAATAAGAATACCAACACATAGATCGTAAACATATGGATTAATTATGTTCTATGCAATTTTGACACTAGGGGTAATTTATCGCCAAAAAGACTACTAAGGTAAAATTTAATTGTTAGTTCAAATATTTTCAATACCTGAACAACGATTAATTTTATAAGAAAGTATGTAGACATATTTTTTAAAGAAAATGTAGTTTTACATAACTTTTATTTACGGAATTTCTTAATATAAAGCAACCTAAGTTTAAAGATCAATTAAATAGGATTGAAAATGCTTAAATTGTATTATCGGTATTTAACAGAAGCGGGCGGATTTGTAATTTTTTTAAGTTAGCGTCTATACATCTATTAACCTCTATCTGACATGAAGTTTCGAACGTCCATTTGTTTTGTTTTTAAAATGTTGCCTGTTTTTGATATGAACGTATTAAACCATGGGATGCATAATTATCCTAAAAAATTGTTATTATTAAAATTATTTCATTTCATTCAATTTCCGCTTGGTAGGTTGGAAGATCGTGTGTTGTCCCACTCCAGATGTTTAATCAATCAATTAAATTCTAAGATAGAGAAATAATGTAAAACATAAATAACTTATATAACGTAGGTGTCATTCTTAATAGTAAATTTGTTCCAAATTGACTTGAATTACATTAAACAGAATTCAATGATTGCAATTCAACGCAATGCAATACTATTCACCGCAATTTGTGTCAATAAAAAACAGGTACACACAATTTAATGTAATGTAATGCAAATAATATTTTTCAAATAATAATAATAGTTATTATAAGTTTTTGTTATGAACGAATAAGCTCAAAGGTAAATACGTAATTAAAAATTATTATTAATTTTATTAAATACATAAATAAAAAGTAGGATTTCAACCTACGACCTGTACTTTCCTAGAGTATCGCGCTAACCAACTGCGCCATCAAGGTTCAAGCCCCAATCGATGTAAATTTTGTCTTTATAATAATTTAATATTAGTCAAGTTGCTTTGGTATGTGTGAATCCTTGCGATATTGCAGGCTCGAATTCCATTAATATAAGTAATTTGATTGTAATCTCATTATATTTAGAAGTACATCAGTTCTACATACATAAAGACAAAATTTACATCGATTGGGGTTTGAACCTGGATGACGCAGTTGGTTAGCGTGGTACTCTAGCAAAGTACAGGTCGTAGGTTCAAATCCTACTCGAGGTAAACTTTTTGTTTATGTATTTAATAAAATTAATAATGATTTTTAATAATAATAGTTATTGTACTGAAAGAAAAATCGCATATCTTCAATTACTAACTCCTCACAAATTTGAGATCGGTGTGACTTTTTTCATTGTTGATTATATCGCCTATTAACTGTAGTGGACATAAATACTAAGATGACTGTTTTAAGTATTAACGTATTTTCAGCCATTAGCTTTTTTTTTATTATTTTTTCCATTTCAAAATAGTAACAAATTTTTAGTGCAGAAAATCTACAAACCCTGCACTAAACTTTTTTTATGGTAGACCAGATTCACCCCTTGATGCACAAAATTAACAAGAGCGAAATTTGAAATTCTTCTTGGTTATCCGCTTCTTACAAGCGGTCATCAGGGATCAAGTAAGAGGTGCGTTATGATTAAGCTCTATTCAGATTGTGTGTTTCGTGATGTTAAAGTATTGCAGCAAGAATAACTGTTTTGTCATTTGCACAAACAACAAAATGAGGTAATCTACAGAGTCCCTCTAAGGGCATTTAGTTTACCAATGACAAATACAATCCATTGCATTTCAATGCAATCCAATGCAACTTAATCTAATTTAATATAACTCAAAGAAATTTAACGCAATTTAATCAAATTCAATTCAATGCAATTCAATGTTATTGAACGAAATTAAATGTAATTTTGCGTTATTCAATGCAAATAATAATTTTCCAATTTAACAAAATTGTTTCAACATCTTAAACAATTTTGAAAGATAACATTACCACGGACGAAGATAACTGTAAATATTATCGAAACTTTTAGACTTGTATAACTTAAATATAAAAATACACCATAAAAAACCGAAAAAGGTCATTCTGAATACAATTTAATATATTCAATGCAATTCAATGTAATTAAACGAAATTCAATGAAATTCAATGCAATTCAACGATTTTAAATGGAAGTTAATACAGTTTAATGATTCAATGTATTTCACTGAAATTCAACACAATACAATGCAGTTAAATGAAATCCAATGCCACTTAATACATTTAAATCAAATTAAATGCAACTTAATGCACTTAAATGCAATGAAATACTACACAATGCAATTAATTGTAATTCAGTGCAATTCTATGTAATTCACTACAACTCAATGCAATTTAATATAGTTCAATGCAGTTGAAGAAAATGCAATGAACTCCAGTATAATTTAGCACAGTTCGGTATAATTCGGTATATTTTAAGATTAGCTAAGTACACATTCAATTATATTCCACACTGCTTTAAGTAGTAAATTAACAACTACTGGCGATCAAGAATGGTTTTATTACTGAACCTGTTAATGTACACACTTACAATTGTATCAATAACTATAAAAATGTAAGCTATCGTGATTTACGTTCATTGTACTTATCTTTTAATATATTAAAGTCAATTCAATGGAGATAAATAGAATGTAATGCAATTCAAGATACTTCCAATTAAAATCCACACCGCCTGAAGTAGTAAATTATCAACTGCTTGCAATCACGAATAGTTTTATTGTTAAACCTGATAACGTAATCACACTCCTACAATGTCTGAATAACCATAAAAATGTAACTTTCCTAATTGAAGCTTATACTTATATTTTAGGATTTTAAATTCAATTCAATACAATTAAATGAAAGGTAATAAAATTCCGTACAGTTCGATGCAATTGAGTGTATTTCAAGATTAACTAAATATGCTTAATTAAAATGAACAATTCAATGCAATTCAGTGAAAACATGTGCAGGTCAATAAAATTCAATGTAATTTAATGCAACGTAATGTAATTCAGTGCAATTCTACGCAATACAATGAAATTCAATGTGATTCAATGCGATCAAATGCAATTCAATTCAATGTAATTCAATGCAATTCACTGCAATTCAATGCAATTCAATGCAATTGAATATAATTCAATGCAATTCAATGCAATTCAATACAAGTCAATGCAATTCAATGCAATTCTATGCAATTCAATGCAATTCAATACAATTCAATGCAATTCAATGCAATTCAATGCAATTCAATGCAATTCAATGCAAGTCAATGCAATACAATGCAATTCAATGCAATTCAATGCAATTCAATGCAATTCAGTGCAATTCAATGCAATTCAATGCAGTTCAATGCAATTCTATGCAATTCAATTCAATACAATGCAATTATATGCAATCCAGTGCAATTAAATGCAATCCAATACAATTAAATGCAGTTAAATGCAATTCAATGCAATTCAATGCAATTCAATGGAATACAATGCAATTCAATGCAATTTAATGCAATTCAATGCAATTCAATGCAGTTCAATGCTATTCTATGCAATTCAATTCAATACAATGCAATTATATGCAATCCAGTGCAATTAAATGCAATCCAATACAATTAAATGCAGTTCAATGCAGTTCAATGCAATTCATGAAATTCAATACAATGAAATTCAATTGAATTTAATGCATTTCAATGCATTTCACTACAATCCAACACAATTTAATGCCAAGAAAGTCCTTTCAATTAAAATCCACACTGTTACACAGTTAATGCCGGCAGTAAAGATGACAGTTTTAATCACGTTTTAAAGTGTTATTTCCTTTTGGCGGCGATAGTCGTAAATGTTATCGAAACGTATAGAAATTGTATCATTTTTATCGAAGTATACCATTTAAAGACTTAAAAAAAGCACAATCACAATAACTAATTTATTGGAATCACGTACTTTTATTTCAGACTTGTAAGCTAAACGGAATAGATAACTGAATAGAACATAAAAACTCTTAACAGTTTTATTTAGGGAAAGAAACTTGAGTAACACTAATTTGAAAAGTTGCTTGTTTTTATCTTTACTTAATCTGAAATGGAACGAAATTGCGTGATGATTTCGTATTTTTTTACCAGGCGTAGTTTTGTACTAATTCTGCAAGCTAGATTTGATGTTCGTATTTCTAACACACAGAAAACTTTTTTCGAAAAACGAAAAGTTTGTTTTCAACCGTGACATCTAGTAAAATGTCTCAATGGGCTTTCTGACATATGGATACTACTAAGAACGCTACTGCACAAGAGTTTTTAAGAGATGTATTTCAGTGAAATTATTTTTATGTGTAAATTAGTGGATATACATTAAACAATAAGAAGCTAAGCTTGGCGATTTAAAAATTATACGTATTATAAAGTGTATTTTATTTAATTAGGTTTAAAAATTAATGCAATTAAGTGTTTCATACAAAATCGTCCAAAACGTAAGTCAATAAAATTCGATTAGTTTACATGTGCATATAAAAGGTGTCAAATTCACACATCAGACGCTCAGGTGAATTAGTGATTTTAAATAAAATTATAAAATTAAGCGTATCTGTATACATTAGGTTAGTTTAGCTAACATTTGCACATTTTTATAAACAGCATAAATATAATTATATTATTTTATTTCACCTTAAATTTTAATTGAAGGTTAAGTTTCTAGTTGCATTAGATTAATTTTTATTAAATGGTGCAAATTAATATTGTAATGTATTGTGTTGTTCCGTTGCATTTACCTGTATGGCGTTGTATCGTGTTGTGTCGTATTGCACCATGTAGTGTTGCGCCGTGTCGCGGAATGTCATGTATCGTGCTCTGTCTGACGTGTACTGTAGTGTCATGCCGTGCCATGTCGTGACGTATCGTGTCCTGTAGCGCCACAATACAGCAAGTTACGTTGCATTGGATTACATTTCAACGTATTACATTGTGTTGTACAGGAATTTAATCATATTGATCGCACTGTACTGCGTATCTTGTAGTATCGTATTGCATTTTTTGCATTCACTGGATTTACTACACTCACTACATTCAATGCATTGTTGTGTTCATTGCGTTCGCTGCGTTCGTTGCGTTCGTTGCGTTCGTTGCGCTCGTTGCATTTGTTGCGTTCGTTGGGTTCGTTGGGTTCGTTGGGTTCGTTGGGTTCGTTGTGTTCGTTGCGTTCGTTGCGTTCGTTGCGTTCGTTGCGTTAGTTGCGTTCGTTGGGTTCGTTGGGTTCGTTGCGTTCGTTGCGTTCGTTGAGTTCGTCGCGTTCGTCGCGTTCGTCGAGTTCGTTGCGTTCGTTGCGTTTCTTGGATTCGTTGCGTTCGTTGCGTTCGTCACGTTCGTCGCGCTTGCTGCGTTTGTTGCGTTCGTTGCACTCGTTACACTAGTTGCATTCGTTGCACTCGTTGCATTCGTTACATTCGTTGCATTTGTTGCATTCGTTGCATTCGTTGCATTCGTTGCATTCGTTGCATTCGTTGCATTCGTTGTATTCGTTGCATCCGTTGCATTCATTGCATTCGTTGCATTAGTTGCATTCGTTACATTCGTTGCGTTCGTTGCGTTCGTTGGGTTCGTTGCGTTCGTTGCGTTCGTCGCGCTTGTTGCGTTTGTTGCGTTCGTTGCACTCGTTGCACTCGTTACACTCGTTGCACTCGTTACACTAGTTGCATTCGTTGCACTCGTTGCATTCGTTGCATTCGTTACATTCGTTGCATTAGTTTCATTGGTTTCATTCGTTGCATTCATTGTATTCGTTGCATTCGTTGCATTCGTTGCTTTCGTTGCATTCATTGCATTCGTTGCATTCGTTGCATTCGTTGCATTCACTGCATTCACTGCATTCACTGCATTCACTGCATTCACTGCATTCACTGCATTCACTGCATTCACTGCATTCACTGCATTCACTGCATTCACTGCATTCACTGCGTTCACTGCGTTCACTGCATTCATTGCATTCACTGCATTCACTCCATTCACTACATTCATTGCATTCATTGCATTCATTGCATTCATTGCATTCATTGAATTCATTGCATTCATTGCATTCACTGCATTCACTGCATTCACTGTGTTCACTGCATTCACTGCATTCACTACATTCATTGCATTCCTTGCATTCATTGCATTCATTGCATTCAGTGCATTCATTGCATTCATTGCATTCATTGCATTCATTGCATTCATTGCATTCATTGCATTCATTGCATTCATTGCATTCATTGGGTTTATTGCATTCGTTGCATTCGTTGCGTTCGTTGCACTGCATTTATTGCATTCATTAGTGCACTCAGTGTACTGATTGCACTCATTTAATTTATTCCACTCATTGCAGTTATCGGACTTATTGCAATTAACGCAAGAACTGCACTCATAGCACTCATTGTACTCAGCACTTATTACAGTCGTTGCACTTATTGCTCCTCACTGCACTCATTGCAATAACTGCTCTTATTGCACTTAGTCACTCACTGCACTCATTGCAATCCTTGCTTTCATTGCAAACAGTGTATTCATTGCATTCATTCCATTTGTCGCATTCATTGCACTGATTGCACTGAATGCACTCACTGCACTGATGGACTCATTGCACTCACTGCGCTCATTGAACTTATTCCACTCATTGCAGTTATAACACTTACTGAAATTAATTCACATTGTGGATATTGTGGAAATGCACAACATTTTCGTGTATAAAGTACAGTATTGGTTTACATCCAGATGAACGTTTCAGCATTCTAATAATTACCTTTTGTTGTATTTTAAATATAAAATAATTTCTTGTAGTCTTATTTGTCTACCGTACCATTTATCATAGGTCAAAAATACAAGGCTCTAAATATAAAAAAAATTAAAACTAAGTTTTAGGTGTCCATTGGCAACTAAATAATAAAAATAAAACAGTTTTGTTCGAATATCAAACAATAAATTACTTGGGCATTAATAGGGTAATGTGTCATCGTCATTACTATCACTATTGTCATCGCCATCATCGTCTGCGTCATCGCCATTGTTGTTGTCATCCTAATCGTCGAAATGATGGTAACGACCGTTAATTTATTTAATTGGTCGGTACTACGGCTTTATATCTCAATTGTCAAAGATTGATTCTTTCTGATTATTCAGTTACCTTTAATCAAATTGTCGGATAAACATGTATTGATTATTCTTTACAATACTCAATAATATTTCAGTTTAAGATATTTAATGAAAATAAACGACTTATTAACTGGAATAACTTAAAAAAGTAACACAACTAAATTTTAAATCACCGATCGTTACATTAGTTCAAATCATATAAAATATTATTAAACTTCAAATACAGTTTGATAGATTCTTAAATCATTAAAACAAAACTGGAATTTTGTTACCACGGTCTGATGACTGACATCTCCTGTGATGACAGGACATCTTACTTCTGGGGACAGTTCGGGACCTATTGCTGGAAAAATTCGTTCTGACACTGTATCAGAGTCCTAATAAGACTTTCTAAATTAGTATTATGAGATACGAATGTTCATTTAAACCTTCTGGATACGGTTCTGTTGATGTAATCGTGAGATATAACGGATTTTAAATATTTCATTTTAATCAGGCGAAGAGTCACTCTCTCTTTAAGTATCTAATTACATTTTTAACTATTTTACTCAAAAATAAAATCGATCATCTTTTAACGGGGATGCTTATATATAATATAAACAGGTTAAAAATGTCAATTAAACTAATTAGGGAACGATCCTAACAATGCTTTCATTATAATGGAATTGTGTCAAGTTTTCCACTTTGCAAAATAATAATTAGCTAAAAATACTAAAACTTGGTTGTCACTGAAGAATGTTTGCTAAATTACGGATAGCGATTTATTTGATTGTTACATTATAGATTCACGGAACTACTGGGATTTTATCAAGAGAAGAGATTTACATTTAAGATGTAAATTACTGGAACAAAACTCGCTCCTTGCCAAGTGGAGTCAAAAGCTTAACTACAGGTTACTCAAAAACACTTTATATGTGTTACATAGCGAGTCCTAATTAAGACAAAACAAAAGGCCTTTTAATTAACCCTAACAAGTTCGTCGGTTTTATATTAATCTGGATTTAGCTTTCACCAAGAAAATTATCTTCAGGTGGTAGATTTACTGGAGTTTTTCTTTAATAAAGATCGATCAGGATCAACAAGGGAATGTATGTTATTTAAATAAATTCTATTAGGTCAGGCAGATGTTTAATATTCAAGATAGTGGGTGGACCATGGACATGAAAGTGTTGAACAAAATTTTTGTTCGTACTTTTATAATGAATTATTGACTGTTCATCGATCGATTACAATTATGTGTGAAAGATAAAAACCGCGAAATATCGTACACGGCTCTGACGGTACACGTCTATTCGATGGTCTAAATTTCGGATGGCATGACTGCTCCTCAACTTTACTAATACAGCCGATAGAGCTTCATCCTTTAGCTGCGGAGTATTTGCTGGTTCATTGGCCAATTGACTTCGATGTTTTTGAGATAATGCGATCAGGAAACCTTTCACCCAATAAAACCACTGTAGAGTTGCCTGTATGGCACCGTCTTGTTGGCACCACACATCAGCCATATCTATAGCGTCCAATTGGGGCCACAAAAAGTTTTGTATCATGTCACGGTAACGTTCATCTTTCACAGTCAAGGAATTTCCAGCTTGATTTTTAAAAAAGTATCGTCCAATGGGTCCTTCTGCCCAAAATGCGCACCAAAGAGTGTTTTTTGAGTGTACATGGGAAGTTTAACAATTAATCTTAGGTTTTCATCAGCCCAAATCCGACAATTTTGTGCATATAAGTTCAACTCCTTCTTAAAAATTCGATGTAATGTGGTTTGAGAAGTGTTTAATTTTGGGATCGATGTTAAGTTGATGTTCTGGGATCTTGGGCCAAAAACTTACGTAATGAGGGAATGTTTTCGACTAAATGGTTTGGGAGAGTGTATGCACAATTCTCACAATTGTACTCTCATTTGGTCGATTATGTTCACCGAAAAGTTCAAGTAATGCGCGAAACGCATTTTTTTAAAATCCATTTTGATAATAAGCAATAACAATTTTAACAAGTTGCTCGATCGTGCATTTCTTCATCATTAATTTTGGTTATGTCTACAGATGATACCTGTCAAAAAGACGCCATGTTTCTAGAGTCCACCCAATATGATTAATCGAAATTACTATCAACATTAATTCTTGGATATCTGGAATGTATGGGACTGGACTTCGTTATGGAAGTAATTGTTTCGATCCGGAAAAGTACGTTATGTGAATAAATGCAACGTAATTTTATAACTGGGGTTTTATTATAGAAGTTAAATATCGCCTTTTGGGCCCTGATCAAATTTTATATACGACCCTGCCCTTGAAATTCATTAGGCCTTAACGGCGTGTGTGGCTATAGCTAACTTGAATCCGTAGTCGCCTAGTACATAATTTTCTCTCCTTCTGACGACTTGTGGGGTTCGTCGGTGGACTGAACCTTACTTCTTCCATTTGACGGTAAACGAAATCAACGCCCGGCTTAACTTTCTTGCGTAACGCTTCTGTCGATGTTTGTGTATTAGTGTAGGTAATGTTTATACACGTGTAGGCTATATAATGTATTAAGCGACGGTCTGTCAGGTTATGCAGAAGGAAACTTCCATTGCTGCAACCGTTCTAATACTACTCCTAGCTTCAAAGGTGTTGCTAATAACGACTACAATGTAACCAAGCCTTATTTTGTTAACTATCTTTTTTGGCCAATGGTATGCAAGTAACCGTCTATACGGGTCGTTGTATGAGCTCTTAGTATTATCTCTGAAAGCTTATCTTCTTTTTAAAAAAAAATTTATAATTTTAATTTCCGACATCCATTATTACATTATTTTTAAGTAACTAATGTAGGAAAAAAATTAAACAGCAAAATTTTATTTAATTTCTTTGTCGGTCGATTGTTATGCGATGTTAAATTTAACTAGCTGTCTTTCATCAGTCGTAAATTTTGGCCTTTATTTAAAGCCATTAGTAAAAACTTCGGTACATCTTCATTTCCCCATGAAGTCTTTGACGAATCTATAGTTGCTGATTCTGTAGACAAAACCAATCCCTTTGTGGATTTATTTGTATCAAACTCATGTCTATGATTTTGGAAAAGATGTGCCCCTAGTCCACTCTTCTTCATTCACTATGAAACCAATTCATTTTCAATGCAAGCTTCTAGAATTGATTAGTAGTATGCTTAATCCTAATAAGGCGACTGACCCAGACTATATTCCAACTATCGTCTTAAGGATATGTTCCACCGAATTAGTACCAGTCCTATCTAAACTATATTCGATCTCGATGTCTTCTGCGAAATCTCCTTCATCATCACCATCACCAACTACCGACCAATTGACATCATTTCCATTTTGTCTAAAGTTATGGAAAAAGCCATCAATCCTCAACTAGTTTCCTTCCTTGAATCCAACCAATTTCTTAGAGAAGACCAATATGGTTTTAGGGAGAGTTCTTTAGGATATGATCTATTACATGTGACCCAAGTTTTGAACAGTACATTATAACAATCCAGAGAAACAGTTGTAACTGTTTTATATATCTCAAAAGAATTTGACCTAGCTTGACTGAAGTGTTTACGTGCCAAACCCAGTTCCGTCTGATTAACTGATACGCTCAACTGGGTTTCCAGTTTCCTTGATAAAAAACGATTAGGTGACGTAGTTGATGGCTTCTTTTTAGAAAAAGTTGGCATTAACTAAGGTATCAGTGATAAGTCCTACGCTTTTTTCGCTATAGATAAATGACCGTATTTCTAACCCGATCCATTGCTTTGCGTTATTTAAAACTGAAACAACGACAAAAATTACTCACTTCCGGAAATATATTTATTAGAAGATTAGTAACTGCTTCATCTGTTAAAAAAATAAATTACGTATATTCTACTTACCCTCTTCCGTTCTGTTGAACCTTAAATCAACAAATTCAACGAAATCTGTAATAAGGCCGTTAAGTATGTCTGGAATATGATATATAAATTTTTCATATGAGTATACGTAGGTAAAATTATATTATAAGTAACTATAAAAGACGTACGTGCGTGCATGTAAATAAAAAGAGACATAAAAGAAACCAACGTGGACGTGCTCTAGCTCAGGGGTGGTGGGAGTAGAGGGGGATGGCTCTTATCAGTCCTAAAAAAACGCGCTCTTCAATTTTTAAATTGCCCATAGGTCTAAATCGAAATTAATATTTTTGAAAATGTGATTGCATATTACAAGCGGCACTTTATCTATTGCGTTTTTTAATTTGTCAAAATAACACCACAACTTACTGCACGATTTCAACAATTTTAATTAGTTTAGAACCACCAATTTTTTAGTTTCAACGCGATGTAAAATTATATGTGTAGTTCCATGTAAAATCAGTGCTATAATGAATATAACGTACTTCAACAGAAAGGAATGTGTATGGTCAGCATTCCCATTTATTACTATATTACTTATATTTCTTATAATTTTTGATGTAACCATTAATTAACATAACACTGGTGATTTCATTATTTGAAAATGAAACTTTACTTACTATTAAAAATGTACATTAGTACAACTTCGTATTTCCCATTTGTAATTCATATAATTTTAAATTAATGATTATTCCATATAAGTTATATTTTTGGAGTGTAATATTTTAAATTAAATCAATATTCATATATTATATAATCCAGTAAAGCATCTTCGTTTAATGATTATAATTAATAATAATTTTTAATTACATCTTGGTTTAGTTTAAATTTTCATATATACACAATTCCGTTGAGCATCTTTATTTCATTTTCATTTTTACGTATTACAAACACATAGGTAATATTTTGTTTAAAGAATACGGTATACACCACTTCACAAATTTTAATAAACTGTAAGTTTTCAGGACTATTCTTTTACAAAATTTAAAAATTAGGGCAAACAATATTACAACATATGAAAATGTAAACTTTCACCATTAACACTCATAATAAAATACTTATCTTTTTTGGGATTTTTTAATGGTGTACTTTAAATTATACAATCTAAACGTTTCGATAACACTTACAGTTATCTTCGTCAGTAGTAATGTTTGTTAAAAATTGTTAAAGATGTAGTAAACAATTTTGTCAAATTTGGAAAATTCAAACATAAACATAAGCCTGCTATTAATATAACAGTTTGAGAAACGTATAAGCCAAGTATAAAATTGTAGTAAAGAATAACTAGGTCATTAAAATTAAATATTGTTAAACTGCCTCAAAGATGACAAACCAGAACACTCTATACGACGAAAGCTAACAATGAAATTTGCCAGCCAAAAAACACATTTAACAAAATTTAATCGAGTTATGATGTAAGTGTAAAGTTGTGAAAAACTTCAATTTTAAAATGACAGAAGCATTCACAAATCCAAACATTACATCAACGACATGCTTTACTTGATCTTAAACGCAATGAAAGTATTATAATATTAAAATCAGTTAAAGGTAATGCAACTGTTATATTAAATATGAACGATTATAACACTAAGATAGAACAATTGTTGGGACCAAAAACTTATCGTGAAATACCAAAAGATCCAACAAAAAAAGTTTCTTTTAAAAACTAAAGAGCTGATTAAATTATCATCTATTCCTGAAGAAATAAAGAAGAAACTATCTAACTCTGAAGCTATTTCACCAAAACTATATGGTTCACCAAAAATTCATAAACCTAATATTCCTTTAAGGCCTATTGTTAGTGCAACTGGTTCTCCTACATATCACCTTGCAAAACATCTTACATTGTTAGTACAACCTCATATAGGAAAAACACCCCATTACATTAAAAATTCTGCCGACTTTGTTGAAAAAATGCATAGTTTCAAAATTGAAGAGGGTGATATAATGGTTAGTTTTGATGTTATTTCACTTTTTACAAAAGTACCTCTAAAAGAAACTATTGAATACATAGATCATCTTTTTCCAAAGCACATAACCATTCTTTTTCAGCACTGTCTTACTACAACTTATTTTCAGTGGAATAGTAAATTTTATGAACAGATTGAAGGTGTAGCAATGGGTAGTCCCTTTAGTCCTGTTACAGCTAATTTTTATATGGAAAAATTTGAAACATTAACGTTACAAAATACACCTAAAAAACCTTCAGTTTGGTATAGATATGTAGATGACACATTTGTTATTTGGAGACCTGGAGAAGAAGCACTGCATGAGTTTTTGGTTTTTATAAATGGTATACATCCTAGTATTCAGTTTACCATGGAAAAAGAAGCTAATGGAAGTTTACCATTTCTTGACATATTAATATCTAAAAATAATAATTCACTATCTTTTAAGGTTTACAGAAAGCCGACACACACTGATAGATACCTTCATAAATTATCAAACCACCATCCACGTCAAAAAATTAGTGTAATTAAATCTTTAGTAGATTGAGCAAAATGAATTTGTGACCCTGAATTTTTGAATGATGAATATAAATATTTAAGAAAATCCTTACAAGATAATGGATATTCACTTACAGATATTAATAATGTTATTACACCTTCTAGGCGTAACCTCAAAGAAAAACCAGTTCTTAATGTTGGTACTGCTTTTCTTCCTTTTATAGCTAATGTTACAAATAGAATTGAAAAAATCCTAATCAAATATGGCATTAGGACTATTTTTAAACCTACAAGAAAAATTAAAGAACATTTAAGATCACCTAAAGATGTGTCAAACCCTTTATCATCTTCCGGAGTGTATAAGTTATCTTGTTCATGTGGAAAAGTATACATCGGGACCACAAAATGTAGCTTTGATACAAGACGCAAAGAACATATGAGATTTTGTAGATTGGGTCACCAGAGAGGTCTGCTGTGGCTGACCATGCCCTGAATAATCTAAATCATAACATTCAATTTGACAATATGAAAATATTGTCAAGACAAACCCATTATTATGTTCGTTTGCAACGTGAAGCTATTGAAATATATAAACACCCGAATAATTTTAATAGACAAGAAGAAAATCTCCGTTTAAATAGGTTTTGGCATCTTATAATTAAAAAGAGCATAATGATACGCCTTGATTTTAATTTGTTTTCAACTTTTGGTATGTCTAGGTTTTTGCTGTGTTTTTCCTAGACCTTGAAGCAAATGCTTTACCAATTATATGTTAAATTTCCACAGCACTATAATTTAACATAAGTAGTTGAAATTAAATTGAAATTAAAATTACAAAGAACGTTCTGCATTGTGCTTTTCATTGTTAATAACACTTCCAATTATTGATAAAGATATCTCTTTGTTAGATTTAACTGGGTTATTTTTGATGTAATGTTTGGATTTGTGAATGCTTCTATCATTTTAAAATTGAAGTTTTTCACAACTTTACACTTACATCATAACTCGATTAAATTTTGTTAAATGTGTTTTTGGCTGGCAAATTTCATTGTTAGCTTTCGTCGTAGAGAGTGTTCTGGTTTGTCATCTTTGAGGCAGTTTAACAATATTTAATTTTAATGACCTAGTTATTCTTTACTACAATTTTATAGTTGGCTTATACGTTTCTCAAACTGTTATATTAATAGCAGGCTTATGTTTATGTTTGAATTTTTCAAATTTGACAAAATTGTTTACTACACCTTTAACAATTTTTAACAAACATTACTACTGACGAAGATAACTGTAAGTGTTATCGAAACGTTTAGATTGTATAATTTAAAGTACACCATTAAAAAATCCCAAAAAAGATAAGTATTTTAATATTACAACAGTTCACAAGAATAAATAACAATTTCTTTTTAAACTAAGGTATTTCAAATCTATTCAAATTTTACTAACAGATCATAAGTTTTTTAACTTTTCATTTTAGCTCTGCCTGTGTAACACGAAACACATCAATGTTTAGATTGTTATCAGTTTTACAATAATGCATTAATAACAAGACCTTAGTTTAATCTTGCTTTTTTAAGCATACGCTGCACTTCATACAACTCCAAATCGTATTTTAACTCTTTATTTTGCGTATCAGGTCTTCTATTTGTTCCCTTTTTGGAGACCTCTTGCAAATTGCTCCTGATGCAAACTTATGCATTGAATTCTTCATTATTATATTGTATTTCTGCAGATCTATCAACGTCAATAAAACCTACATCTGTCTAAAGGCCAGTTTATATACCCACTTGTTATAAACCTCACATTTAGTTACTTTTCTAATTACGTTTGTCTAGCACAGAAACGAACCACACATATCTGGTTATTTCCTTTTGTGACATATTTGCATAGTAGAGATTCAAACCACACATATGTTTGGTCACCTACTATTTTTTAATAATGACTCGCACCAGCTATTTTTAATGATGGTGCTGTCATTATAATTTTTAGCTATGACTGCAGACATGCACCGACTATTTTTAGCTATGACACACCACATTTTAGCGAGGACGCGAACCAGCTATCAAATCTAGTAACTTTTCTAGTGACTTTTTGGGTTAGGATCGGTCTGGTATTACTACTACTATTTCTATCTGAAAAGCCGTGAAGATGAGGAAATAGCAAGGAAAAAATTCCAAATAGGATTTTTCTTTAAATATTTAAATCTCTGAAATGAAGCGATTTAAAGAAAAATCCTATTTGGAATTGTTCTTTGCCGTGATGTTTTCCTCATCTTCAAAGATTTTCAGATCTAAATAGTGAACCAGTGGCGTACGCTGTAAAGGACATGAAATCAAATTTTCTTGCTTATCCTGGAAATGAGCCGTCAAATCACAAAATTGCAAGTGATCTTATTCGTGTACATTGAGTTGACAAATACGGAAATGGAAACCAAATTCGAGTGCATCTAGTGGGATAGAAGGTCAACCTGAAAAACCCTTTCGACCTGGCCGTACCTTCGCCACTGCATCAAATAATTGATTATCGCGACCATCAGTATATCACTCATGAAGAGTGTGTGTAATGTACATAATAACAGATTGTCTGTGTGTATAGTTCCTGAGATATCAAAAGAAAACGTATCTTTTTCGAAACTTCAACACTCTGTATCCCGAAAATGGTGACCTTTGGACCACATGTTCATTTGACAAAATTAGTTTAATTTCACACACAGAATACGTCCTAGAAATTTTGGCAGACATTTTTTAAACACCGTGTTTACACTTTTCAGATAAAAATGTTGTTACATGTTTGACAAACTCAAACATTAAAAAACCCGTTTGGGTGTCACGATGTACACATCATAAACGCAAAATACCTTTTCATTTCTTGTTGAAGCGAATTTCCAATCGAGCGGAGTTTAATACTTCCTCAAATAATAATCCAATATGAAGGAACATAAAACAGCCATCATTTTCAAATATTTACTTTTAAGCATGAATCAAACTCTACAATACTCTTTTGGAAATGTTGCTCTTCCATTTGAACAACCAAAGAAATTTGTTTGATGTTAAATAAAAGATGTCTCCTCTTAGACATCCAGAAAGCAGTTATGAACGATATTCAAATGTTCGGGTAAATATCTACTGAATAAAAAAAAAGAGGGAAAAGGTTGTAGAATTTTTTTGTTACAAAACATCGAAAAATAGGTAGACCTAACGTCAATAAATCAACAGTGAAAACAAATGAGTGGTTCGTATTAAATTAATTCTGTTTGTTATTGAAAGTATTTATCTTCTCACTCCGAAAGACACGTTTAAAAAGCACCCGATTCACTCTGAACGTTTGTGTTCCATCAGGCATAAAAATCGTTGCTTTTACTGAGTAAACTCAGTATTAATGTGATGGTGTCAGTTGACAAAATAATTAATTTTAACAACGTTTCGTTATTATTTACACATCAGATAAATCTGAATGTTGCATATTGAATAAAATAAAAATTTGTTTTTTTACGATCGAACCCTAATGCTGAAATACTTATTTGACCAATTTCAACGGCAACAAAATCTCGAACTGTCGTTTTTATTTTGCCATTGATGGAGATTACCTATATCTAAAAAGTGTCGAAGAAAATTGAAATATAAAAGGAAAGAAAATAAAAGATTGCTGTATTGTGAGCAGTTCACACAAAAATAAAAATAATAACGAAAGAAACAATACAAACGGTAAGTCGCAGTTTCAAAGGAAGGAGGATTAGAAAAGAAGTGCACAGATAAGACTAATGACCTCTAGTGATTAACAAGTTTTACTGTATTTTTTCTCATTAAATTTGTATTCTGCATTACATTAAATTAAATCATCTACGAGAATCATATCCGTCGAATGATTTTGTCATTTCGATTCATTAATCCATATTTTATACATCTTGTTCGATTAGTAATGTACGGCTAGTGGCAAGAAAATGTACTGTAGCTCTAGCTCCTCGCATTCAATCACACCCTTTAAACAAAGTTCTCTAATCCTAGCAATATACACTTTCATGACTTCCTCTGCCCGCCATGGGATTCATCATTCTCTGAATGGGCTTCCTCATCATTGGATACACTTGTAAAATGTTGAAATTCTTTACATAAGGAAGTGTGGCACGGAACGCACCCACGTTTACGCACAACACCACCTTAGTTTGTAACACACACGAAAATGCAATAAGTATAACAGTTTAAAAGCGTATTGTACAGGAAGCACCTAAAGCGTGCAAGTTCAGGTACACCGGGTTGCAATACGAAAAAAAAATTAAACAAATAGTCAGTTGACATACGAGCCTCTAATCTTGGTTTCCACCATGCATAACATACCCTAAACTAAATTCACAAAAGTACAAGTCCTAACTAACGCGAACATATACAGGGTGTCTCACCGACACCGTCCACTATGTGATTGTAGCCAAAATGAAAACTATAAAAATTTAGAATGAGGTATAATTGATTGTGTTCTCCTCAACTAAAATATTTTCAGAACTCTAGCGCTTCCGGTTATCCCGGAAGTCGTCACCTACTTTGCTATTTGAATGAAACACCTAATATATTTTTGCATTTTTGGATGGGAATCATAATTTTGAATCTTTTTTATTGAAACTGTATCATGCCCATCCATTACGGTTTTGAGATAAAAATTATATTCCGAAATCTTGACAGTTGGTTGACGTTTACAAAATGGACTGTTAACTCCTATTTGTATTGAGATGAATAGTTAAAGTCCAATTAAAATTGAACGTGAAGGGATTTTTAACAGCTATAACGACCATGTCTGGGCTTCAGCCAATCCGCATGCGATCGGAGAAAGAAACTACCAGGTTAGGTTTAGTTTCAATGTCTTTTGCCTTATGATGGATGACAGGTTCTGTTACGTAAATTATGACGGCGTGTTAACGGCGGCGCGTTACCTCAATTTATTACGGACTGTATAGGTTTTCTTGACAGCCTGCCTTTGAACTTGAGAAGAGCTTGTTTGTATCAATTGGATGGGGCTCCAGCCCATTGTACCAATGAAGTATTTTAAGAACTCACCCTAATGTTCGAAAACAGGTGGTTAAGGCGGTTAGGACCATGTAACTGGCCTGCAAGATCTCCAGATTTGACACCTTTCGACTTCCACCTGTGGGAACATATCCAGCATCAGGTGAACACGAGGGAGGAATTAGAGGTTCGCGTGCGAGCAGCATTCGACAAGCTCTCTCCTCAAAGGTACGAATAGCACTACTGGATGGTGTTCCTTCACGCTTAACATCATCCTTGAATGCGAACGGCCACCATTTCGAATATTTATTATAATTCGTTTCTAGTTTTTTAAATCCATTTTTTGTCATTTGAAGTAATAAATGTGAATAGTTTTCATTAAATATTGTGCAATATGAAAATGTAAACTTTCACCATTATCGCACATAATAAAACACTTATATATTTTTGGGTTTCTTAAAATTGTTAAAAATTTTTAAAAATTGTTAAAGATATTGAAAACTATTTTGTCAAAGTTGAAAGATTAAAACATAAACATCAGTCTACTATTAATATTGCAGTTTGACAAACGTGTAAATCCAACTATAGAATTAAATTTTAGTAAACAATGACTAGGTCATAAAAAATTAAATATTGTTAAACTGTATTAAGGATGACAAATCAGAACACCCTCTACGACGAATGCTAACAATGAAAAATGTCAGCCAAAGAACACATTTAACAAAATTTAATTTAAGTTATGATGTAAGTGTAAAGTTGTGAAAAATTATAGTGCTGTGGTAATTTAACATATAATTGGTAAAGAATTTGCCTTCGTCGTAGAGGGTGTTCTTATTTGTCATCTTTAAGACAGTTTAACAATATTTAATTTTTAATGACCTAGTTATCCTTTACTAAAATTTAATTCTATAGTTGGCTTTATACGTTTCTCAAACTGTTTTATTAATAGCAGGCTGATGTTTATGTTTTAATTTTTCAACTTTGACAAAATTGTTTTCAACATCTTTAACAATTTTAATAGATATTAGTAATGACGAAGGTAACTGTAAGTGTTATCGAAACGTTTAGATTGCATAATTTAGAATACACCGTTAAAAACCCTAAAAAAATAAGTATTTTAAATATTGTGCAAGTTTCACTAAAAAATCTTGTAATATTTTTCGTGTATAAAAATAAATTAAGAATTTCTTCATTTGTATAAACATTATTTTAGCAATAATATTAAGGCATATTAAGTCACAAACATTAAAACATTCTTTTTTGTAATAGATGGGCATGGTATAGTTTCAATAAGCAAGATTCATAATTATGGTTCCCACGCAAAAATGGAAAAATATATTGGGTGTTCCAATGAAAATGACAAAGCAGATTTAGTTAAACAGAACTCAGTCAATTATACCTGATTCTAAATTTTCAAGTTTTTATTTTGGCCACAACCCCATAAACTTCTAATGAAACACCCTGTATAAAAATAATTACGAACATGTATACACAAATCCTAATACTAAAGCATATAAAGTTGTCCATGTAAACTGCATGCAAAGGTCCAGAAAATTAATGTCAATGTACATATAACAAAAGCACTCACACACGAAGCCAGAGTTCGGTGTCGATACACGAATTATAAGTAATGATGCTTCTGGACCTCATTCTGGCTACTCCCAGGATTAATTTCAATGTACATACAACAAAACATTGATATTTTTATAGAAACGGGCGGCTTTAAATAGTTTTTTAAGTTAGCATCTAGGTGTCTCTTAACTTCTGATAGGAAGCTTTAAACGTCTGTTTGACACATATTTTTGTTTTTGTTTTTACATACTGCTTATTTCCTAATGAACTTATTAAAGAGGTTGCATAATCGCCTTAAAAAATTGTTATTAAAATTATATTTCTTTTAATTTTCATTTTAATGGGTTGGAATTTCGCTGATAAATTTTCAGCTTACGCTTGCAAGGCTTTGTTTTAACGATTTTTTTGAAGTGATTGATTCATCCAGCTTATTTAGAATTGTTTGTCTACGAATTGATTTCTTTATATATATATATATATATATATATATATATATATATATATATATATATATAATTTATTGTAATTGCATGAATGTATTTTGTGTTTTTATTCACGATACAATTGTGTACGTATAAATTCTTTGCCTATTTTCGTGTTCTTGTCCAAGTGTAGTTAAACGGCATTGCTGCTACCTTATTGCTAACTATTTAATTCTAGTCTTAGTTGTATTTTATGTGTAACTGAATGTGCTTTATTATTTTCCTATTTACTTTGTTACGATATAAACTGGCAGTAAAACGGGATAACAGGTAAAATTGGATTTTGCCCGACTGCTCAGTGATTAGAGTGGATTCGGTGTACAAAAATTTGCGCTCAATAAGATATCTTACCATAAATAAGTTAAAATAGGGGATAAAATTGACGTAAAAACCGGAAAAAGGCGCCAGAGTATTTGAAAGGACACAATAGGGGTTGAAATGCCTAATTACACCTGTTCAGAGTTTGCTTAAAATACTCATATAACTCGTTTACGTGAACGCAATCCCAGTCCTGGGACCAGCAGATCTTCGCTAACCTGAAAGGATACAAATAATATCGCACGCTTCTTTAAAATAATTAAGTGCCGCCGAAACAATCAATCACTAATTCTGTTGTTACGTTACTTTACTCAATCATTCTAATTTTCAATGAACTTTCACTTCAGTAAAAAGAACTCCCTTTAATTCTGTTTACAACTACTTGAAATGAAATTAATCAATCCGCTATAAAATGCGCTCGAATTCATAAAAGTAAGGCTTTAACCTTTAAAAGATACGTTATAATTCAATAATCTATAGATAATGCTTCGAACGTAATTACATTTACTTAAATTAAACACCAAAAATACTGACATGAATACAATGATCTAATTCAAGTAAAACAAACACTTAATATGCGTGTAAGTAATGTGCTGTTTAACAAATAGGTTCATAGCTGGAAACATTAAAAAAACAACGGTTCGTTAACCTAAACATATGTATTATAAAATCACCACCCTCGGAACAACCTCACAATTGTTGCATTAATTTCTCTTCCAACCAAGTTAAATCATTTAATATACCTAATAAGCGGTGAGACTAGCTAGTTTCAGTATGGGCCTTTACTAAAATTTATTGTAAATCTGATTCCTACACCAAAATAATAAATTGTTATAACAAATCAATTGCATCCTCCATGTACGCATTGGACACGTATAATTCCGATACAATTCGTTAGTATAACAAATAGGAAAAAAACACTTAAATAAATGCGGATTACAATACGGATGAACAAGATTTCAGTAAAATTTAGACGGTAAAAAAATGAGAATTTAATCTCCAAAGACAGCGTGTTCAGTCGTTAGTATAAACAACAAAATAATACACACACAAAATTTTATTAAAGTTTATAAACTACAGCAAAAAGAAATGCACACACACACACACACACACACACACACACACACACACACACAAACACACACGCACGCACGAACGCACGCACGCACGAACGCACGCACGCACGCGCCTACTCACGCACATACGCGCACACACACACACACACACACACACACACACACACACCACACACTCACACACTCACACTCACACACTCACACACTCACACACTCACACACTCACACACTCACACACTCACACACTCACACACTCACACACTCACACACTCACACCACACTCACACACTACACACTCACACACTCACACACTCACACACTCACACACTCACACTCACACACTCACACACTCACACACTCACACACTCACACACTCACACACTCACACACTCACACACTCACACACTCACACACTCACACACTCACACACACACCACACTCGTACGCACGCACGCACCCACACACGCACACACACACACACACTCGCACACACTCACACACTCACACACTTACACACTCACACACAACACACACACACACACATACACGCGCACACACGCAGACACGTGCACATACGCGCACACGCGTACGAGCGCACGCGCGCACACTCGCACTCGCCCACGCCCACGCGAGTTCGCACGCGACGACCACGCGCACGCGCGCGCGCACACGCGCAAACACACGCACACATAGTGTCTGTGTGTAAATTTTGTATTGCAATTTTATTAAACTTGTACCAGGAATATCTGTTAGCAGCATTTAAGAAAACATTTTTTTCCTTCGAAACTATGTGGAATTCGAAATTTTTATCAGAGTAGCAAAATGAAAATAATTAATCAGTCTTCTCGCTAAAAATTGAGAGCCGTATTACCACCCCTAAGAAAGTTCGGAAAAAAATATCAGGGGATGAGGGTGGTTTAACACTTCTACAATTTCCTTTGCGTTTCTTTGATTACCGAAGGAAGGGTAATCCTCTAAAATACACTTTTGTAAAATTTCATTAAATCTCTTCAATCATCTCTGAACAGCGTACAAAAATGTGTTTTTTATGTAAACATTGAACTCTTTTCACGGGCAAACGGTACATTTTGGTATGTAAATAAATTGGGTCCAATCAACTTATTTTGACCTCCACTATACATGGTAGCTCCATGTCCCAGCAATTTTGGGACACCCTGTAAAAACAAAACTTCAATAACCTAACAAAAGTAGATTAGATAAACAAAACTACTGTAACGCTGTAACAACTTTTTTTGAGTTGTATTAAATTATACCTTAATTTAAGGTCTTTCATTCATTCAGTTGTAAATATAAGAAAATTTATTTATTAATGATTTGTAGCTATGAGGTAGGCAACGTAATTTGCATTTTGGTGTAACTTAAGTGCATATCTCTTAAGGGTATATATTTCTTAATGGTTTATACTCCCTCTTCAAATTATTTTTCTGCTCAAATACGTTTGCGCAATACGTCATCGTTGACTTAATTCTTTGCGCAAATCCTTTCGAGCACGACTACCTCGTCTAATTTCAAAGCATCCATTTTTTTTCACTTCCTGATGAAGGTTGTGAGAAGCAGAAAGCTTTTTTTGGGTTTTCCACCTAAATTTTAGTGTAAAGTGCCATTAATTTGATGGTAAGATATCTTTTAGCTCGTAATACTAAAAATTAAAACATTTTCTCTTTTCAGGTACTTTTACTTTTATTTTACTTTCCTTTCTTTTATTTTTACTTTGATTACATTTTAAATACGCATTTAATTTTACTGTTGCGTACGCTTTCATTTTATGATTGCAATTTTTATTGGAAAATTTCAAGATAATGCATTAAACGGATTATTCCATTTCATGAAGATAAATTTATAAGAAATAAAATTCCAGTTTGGGTGTGGCTTACTACGAAAAGCATTATTTCAAGATATTGCGCAATATTGATGCAAAGATGACATCACCTTAGTTGAAATTTCCGTAATCGTTTAGATACCAGAGGTTATTAAAAATTTGTGTACAAAATTTTACAAACGGGTATTTATTTAATGATTTTTTTAGTAATTTAAGACTAGAATTTTAAGGTATATTTTATTTAACCCTATCATTAACTGTTAATAAACATACTTGTATATTTTTTATTTTGTTACATTTTGATAAAATTTTTAGTGTAGAACTCGGTTTAGTTATTCCGAGCATTATTAAAAATAACTTGGCGTCCGAGATCATTTTTATTAGTGTTACATTGCAAATTTTTTATATTGATGTTCAGTGGAAGTAAGCTAGCAGAAAATTGTGGTAATCAAGCAAATCAAAAGACTGGCCCTATATTAATTTACCGACTGGGACAAAGGCATTATTTTTGGTGAATGGTTAGTATCTCCAGATAGTTTAACGATTTGTGTTTTTGGAGAACTTATTTCTCTATTGCTTTATTACATTTTTATATTTTATACGATTACCATTTACACCACTACATCTTTATAACGCACCAAAAGTGTGGAAGCCGACTCCTAACACTACACTACCAGTGCTCTAGCAGTTTGACATTAAAAGTGGTATTTAAACCATTTATATAATACCTGTTTATACTTTATATGAGTTAGATGACGTCATACATCAGCACCATCCGCATCCTTGTTCCTTTGTTTACCGTCTTCTCTCAATACAGTTCGAACTAAGATTTTGACATTTGTATATATTGGTGTGTAAAACCGATCTGTTTATGAAATAAGTAAACCCTGTTAGTGAATTAGACTTTTTCATATTCTTTCATTAGGTGAACGTAAATATACAAAGACAAATGTTAACTGCAAATAAAAAAAGATTTTCCTTAATTGGAAACAATAAGTAATAAAGCTGCATCCATTAAACAATTTTTGCTGCTTAAATAATTAATTATGTACTGTTAATAATTAAATGAGTGGGTAGCAATTACCGTTCGGAACCATAGTGTCTAACTAATTTGAAATAAACACTTAGGTTTATTTGAATTTAAAACTAATTAAAAGCAGATCTATCATGACATTTGTGGAGGTTAGAAGTTTTCAAAATCTTAGCTTTTTGAAGATCATAACTACACGTGAGATAGACAACATGCATTATTAGTGAGAAATACTGCGGTTTAAAACCAGCGTTCACAAGGGAAACCATTTGTTCTAAACCGCCGACGCGCACCGTATAGCGCAAACACCAACTTCCGACACCCACAAGCCATTTATTTACAGGTCCATAATTAAGAATTTTATTTAAATATTATTTGTGAAATTGAAATTAAGAATTACAAAGGAAATTAATACTTATACACATTGTTATTGTTGAATTCATTACTTTATACCCTTAGATTGCTAAAAAAATAGTAGATTCTGAAGTAACGTAACAAAAATTTTAATTCTTTACATAATTTTTGTTTAGGCAGTGTAAGAAACAAATGATGAAAGTTTAAAGGTAAATAGCGTCCATACAACATACAGTTACATTTTTCAATTTAAACTATACCATGTGTCCGTTCTCAAACCCGAACATTGGGTTTTAACATTGGAATGAACGTTTTTACAGATTCCTGTTCGCCAATTCAACCGACAGAAAAGCTAATGGTATCAATCAAAAGGTACTAATTACAAGACTAAAAGATGAAATATTTAGTTTAAAACACCAAATAAGTAATTGGCGTTTTTTAATTGTGATATGCCTGGATTTCCAATTTCTTTCAATATGTGTCAAATAATTTTAAAAAGTATGGGCACCTGTTGTACCTTGACGATGGTTGTACCTCGAACATAGTCCTGAAACCCAAACTTCGCAGGCTTTTTAATTTAAGTTTTCGACAGTAGGTCATGAATAAAGCACTAGATGGCATGGCAAACTTTATTTAAACCGTTTATCTTTAAGTATCTCGTCGCAGAAAACTTTGTAAGATTTTCGCCTGAAAAAGTAAGTTTTTCCGCTCTGACTCTTTTATAAACAAATTCTCCATTTAACATATGCATGATAGTAGTATTTTTTTAATCAGTTTGATGTTTATTTAACTGTTAATTTTCATGACCAGAATCAAGGTTTTCCTAACCTAAATTTTTCTGTTGACGTTTCTATATAAACTGGCATGATGTTGTACCTCGAACATAATAAATACGATGTACCTCGGATATGTCCATGGTACAACATGTTTTACCTTGGACAGGTTCAAGGTACCTACATCTTTAATTTAAACTTTGTAACGTTAACAAAGCCATTTGTGTTGAGTATTACTTCATTGCAGTTATTCATCTTTGTCAAACATGCCCCGCAGCAAGAGGGCTACCCCAGATAAAGAAAAAATTCAAAGTGCAATTCATTTGATAAAAGAACGAAAAATGACACTATATTCGGCTGCAAAATATACCGGATTGAGTGGGAGCACCATTCGCAAGCATCTTCAACATTTTGAACAGGGCAGGGAAGACTACACCCTTCTTCAAAATAATGCAACAAGGAAAGTTTTCAATGAAGAGGAAGAGAAGATGCTCGTGGATTATATACAACAAGCAGCGAAGTTGCAGTATGGTATGACATTGAAGAACGTTCGTGAGTTAGGGTACAGCTTTGCTAAAAAAAGAACAAAAAATATCCTCCCAGCTGGGACAAAGATAAACAGGCTGGTGAATTTTGGCTGCGTATTTTTCGGCAGAAGTATAACAATGATATATCACTCCGCAAACCTGAAGCAACCTCCCTAGCACGTTCAACGGGATTCAATCGGACCAATGTTGCACTTACATTCCAGAACTATAAGGCAGCTTTGACAAAATGTCCTCCTCTGCCAGCTGTAAGTATATGGAATTGTGATGAGACATGATTATCTACGGTTCATGTTCCTACAAAAATCCTGGCTGCAAAGGGATCCAAGAAGCTGGGCACTATGACAAGTGCGGAAAGGGGCACAAATATAACCATGATTGCAGCGGTGAATGCTGGAGGAGGTTTCATTCCACCAATGCGAGTAAACTGCAAAGATTTTATGATAACCGGCGCCCCGCCAGGAACAGTTGGGGGCGCTAACCCATCCGGTTGGTCTAACGAAGCTCTATTTCTTCAGTTTTTCAAACACTTCTTACTATATGCAAAGCCGTCAAGAGATTCACCATGCATCATGTTAATGGATAACCATGAGAGTCATATCTCGGTTCCCGTCATCCAACTTGAAGAGATAACGGGGTGACTTTAGTGACATTCCATCCGCACACGAGCCATATGATGCAGACCTTGGACAGGACTGTATTTGGCCCATTTAAATCGTATTTCAATACAGCGATGAACGAATTCATGATCACGCCCGGAAATGTTGGAAAACCGGCTACAATCTACGACCTAGCTCCGTTGATAGGCAAAGCATTTCCGTTGGCCTTTACACCAACTAATATAATTCAAGGATTCAAAGTGTCAGGATTCGTTCCGCTTGATGAAAACATCTTCGCAGATTTTGAATTTTGACCCTCAGACGTAACAGATCGCCCTGATCCGACTGCAGCAGCTGAAGATGCCGAAGAAAATCCCCAAGTTGATGCTGCTCATGATAGATTGTTGGCGAACAAGGAGGTCAATATCCAAGCTCAACCGAGAGCTGAACCTTTGACACCAACTTCAACTGTTATCTCTCCTTCAGTGATTAGGCCACACCCAAAAGCTGCCGCCAGAAAGACCAATAGCAGAGGACGTGAAAAAGGACAATCTCGCATATTGACCGACCCGCCAGAGAAAACAAGAATTGAAACGGGCAAAGGGAACAAAGAATAAAAAAGCCGCCTCGCTCAAAGAAACAAAGCAGCAGTCGAAAAAGTCATCGCTGTTAAAAGAAAAGCTCTGGCAGATTCCGACTCTTCCGAAACGTCATCATCTGACCATTTTTCCTTACATAATTCTGATGATTCCGATGGGCCGCTGTATTTTGGAGAAGAAGGAGCAGATACGTTCGCAGATACGATTGTTGAAATATCCATGCCATGTGCAACTGAATCATCTGAAGATCTTCCACAATACCTAGTGGGTGATTTTGTTATTTTTGTTTATGAAAACAAACACTTTCCTGGTAAAATTTTGAAAACAAGCGAAAAGGGAGCAGTAATAAGTGCCATGCATCCAACTAAAAACAATTGGAAGTGGCCAGAAAAAATCGATTCCATGTTTTACCCGTGGGAGGACATCCTACAAAAAACTCTTCCCCCTGAAAAAAATCATTCTAAAAGAGATATTTACGAAGTAAAAGAAATGGCTCAGTTCTTCTAAAAACTTATTTTCCGTTTTCGATTCCGTTCTATTGTTTACGTTTTTGTATTGATGTTTTTTTTATAGAGACTGTTTATAGTATTATCGAATAAGTTACACTGTAAATATGATTATTATAAAATTTGTTTGATGATCAAAGTTCTCTTTTACTTCTCGTTAGTGCACAAAATGTTTTAAAAGATATATGTCCAAGGTACAACATCCCTAGGTCCAAGTTACATCATCCCTGTTGTACCTTGGACCTAAATGCACTTTTTTCTAAATAATTGTCTTGTTGTAAAAAACTTTAATATTTTCCCCCAAAAAAATTCTGGCACGTGTCCAAAAGCACGTTTTCTCGATTGAGCAACAGTACGCAATGTTGATTAATAGGTGTAATTTGTAAAAAAAAAATAGGAAAATAGAAAAAAAAACTTCTTAGAGAGGTGTTAGCTTACGGAGGGTTAGAAGTTTGTTTGCCGTTAATTTTGATAACAGGATCTAGGGGCGCGAAATAACATTTTTTTATCGTTAAAACACTAAAATTAAAAATAATTATACTGACTTCTAGCAACACCTACAATTTATTAAACGATTTTATTGAAATTTTCGTCAACGATGTCTTTCATTAGAACAAACAAACGATTAAAATTGGAAAACAAAAGAACAAAAACTGCAAATGTTTTTTTTCAATAATGAGTTGCTCCGCCACAATTTGTAATACACTCATTTAGACGGCGTGGCATGCTATCAATCAAGTGATCTATAGCTACCTGTGGTATATCAAACCAAGCTTTTTGAATCCGCAGCCGGAGATCGTGTAAGTTATCTGGAGAGTGTGGTAAATTACCCAGTCGCCTACCGACCTCATCCTATACATGGGCGAAAAATCAGGCCATGGGAGGACGGCAATGTAAGCTTCTTCCAAAAAACGTGTTGTAGCTCTTGCCTTATGAGGGCGCGCATTATCCTGTTGGAAAATGGGATTTTCCAGCCCCTGAAGATATGGAAGCGTAACGGGTTGTAGCACTTGGCAATACAACCAGCGGTGTTTAAGTTGCCATCAATGAAGACCAAGGGAGATCTGCTACCATAACATATTGCACTCCATATTATCACTCCTTGTGTGAAGGCTGTGTTGCGCTCCACAAAAAATGTTGAATTTTTACGTTCTTCACGCATCCGTCTGACCCTCCTACGACCATCGTGAGCTCACAAGCAAAATCGGGACTCGTCACTAAACACAATTCGGTGCCATTCTTGCGCCTAATTCGCTCTTTCATTGTTCCATTCTTGCCTGCGTAGACGGAGAAATGGTGTAAGAGGAAGACATAAAAATGGACGATATGAAAGCAGACCATAAGACCTTATCCGGCAATAAACAGATGACATTGACATTCTGGGCTCTACACCTCTCATCCAATCATTTGCAATGGATCGAGCTGTTGAAAATCTGTCTCTTGTGACCAAAAGTTTTAAGCGACGTTCTTCGTGATCTGTAGTCTTGCGGGGACGTCCAGATCCAAGGCGATGTTGTTGCACCCCTTCCTAGGACCACTTGGACCAATGTCTCAATACCGTTGTAACATTTCGGTTTATACGACGAGCAACTTCCCTTAGCGAAAGTCCGGCCTCTTTCATGCCTATAAAACGGCCACGTTCATAATCAGTCAATTAGGAAAAATGTTGATGTTGACATACTCTTGGCATAGTTGCCAAGTTCAGAACGAAATTGTGAACAAACAATTTGCAAAATTGACAGTTAATTACACACTGCTTGGTTTATTTCTTCAAATTCATTGTTACTAAGTGCAAAGGAAAAAACAAAAAAGAAACTACTAGCTAGATTTTATTCATATTTTAATCGTTTGTTTGTTCTAATGAAAGACATCGTTGACGAAAATTTCAATAAAATTGTTCATAAAATTCTAGGTGTTGCAATTTTTATGGAAGTCAGTATATATCGCAGGAAATCGACAAATAGAATTAGTTGATCACACTGAAAAATGTGCTTTGGCGACGGTAAACTTGGATCCGACAATTAGTTTCAGACAAATTGCCGTTGAAGTAGATTTATCTAAAACATGGATATGAGACATACGAGGGTAAGATGCAAAATTCTCGGCCTGACAATGTAAGACTGCCACTTTCAGTTAAAAAATTATTGGATGCGAAGCGCTTCCCAGAAACAAATTTCTTCATATTTAGGAACAGAAGGAAGTCTGAGGGTAACAAATCAGGAGAATAGAGGGGATGGCCGAGCAAATCGCGCCTCAAATCCCGCAGTTTTCCCATCTCCAACGCACCCTTATGGAAAGGTGCGTTGTCTTGGTGAAAGATGATTTTTTTCTTCTACAAGCCAGACATTTTCTCGCGAATTTTGGCATCCAGCTCGCCAAAAAGGTTGGAGAAATATTCGCCAGTAATTGTTCTGCCTTCCTCATACCAAAAAACGATGGTCATGACCTTTCCGGCAGATGCGATCGATTTCGCTTTCTCTGAACCATCGGCTTCCACCCACTCCTTGGACTGCTGTTTCGTTTCTGACGTGTAGTACTGGACCCATTTCTCATCTATGTGACAAATCGCCGCACAAAATCGGTTGGATCCCTATTGATTCGGTCCAAAGATTGCTGCGAAAATACGATTTTCATCGGTATTCAGCAAATACGGCACCCATGTTGCGGCACATTCGAGGTTGAGATCTCGATCCGAAATGGTCAGCTTTATATAAGACTAGCCATTCCATTTGAAAAAAAGATAACGTCGTTTTCACGATGTTGGAGTCGGGCTACAACAGGCGCTGCTACCAGCAGTTCCTAGAGGAGCGGGCATCTCAGGGAGAGCTGTCACCGACGACGTCGTAGGAGTTCCGGATATCGCCAGCGATACCGTCACTGCTCGATCTACCGTTTGAGAGAGCGAGCAGCGACGCGCCACCTGCCGCCACCGCACAGAAGAGTGGGCGGCAACAGAAGACGGGACGGCCACCGTTAGAAGGCAACACCCCCCCCCCCCCTAGAAGACACGCCTGCCACCTCCGCCACCGCAGCTGCAAACAACAACACCGAAGAAGAGACCCGCCCCGGATCTACCAGCCACGGCGACTTCGTGTTTCAAAAGAAGAAGCCGAAGAAGACCCCGAAGGTTCGCCCGTCTACGCCACCACCCACGGACAACGGATTCCAGGCTCTGGAACTCTTCACCGACAGTCCTGAAGTGATGGAGCAGACGACACAAGAGGACACCAGAGAGAAAGGGCCTCCAGTAATCCTTCGTCAGAAGGAAAACTGGGTCGCGTTCTCCCGAGAAATGGACCGACAACGGATCGCCTTCACGAGGGTCAAGGTCTTCAGCGAGGAATTCGGATTCAGCCTGTCTGACTCCAGGACAGAGACAGGCTGATGAGGTGAGCAAAGAGCGAGCAATTCACTAAGGTGGTGATACGTGGCGTGTCCGTAGAACTAACCGAGGTTGACGTTAGCTCAGAGCTAAAAATGCAAAACATTAACGTACTTTCTGTTTACAGGATGAAGCAGCAAGGACGCCCGATCCCCCTCGGGATGGTAGAGCTTCCGACCGAGGAAGACAACAAGAAGATCCGGGAGGTGAAGCACGTCGCCCGCCTGCGCGTGGCTGTGGAGGATTTGCGGCGAATATTTGGCATCGGACAGTGTCACCGGTGTCAAGATTTCCGTCACGCACAGCGTTGCTGCAGGGCGGCAGCACGCTGTGTAAAGTGCGCCGGAGATCACCACTCCAGCGTATGCACGAAACTCCGTACAAACCGGGCTAAGTGTGTTAACTGTGGTGGGGACCACCCCGCTAGCTACAGGGGCTGCCCGAAGTTCCCTCGGCCTCCACAACGAAAGAAGACGGAAGTACCACAGCGACCGAAGAGGACACCGCCGCCGGTGGCGCCTTCTTCAGCCCAGACCGGCGTCAGTTACGCCCGAGCGACAGCAGACAAGGTGGAAGCACCGAGAACGGTTCCCGCCGCTGTCGTTACCCCGCCTCCTCAGAGGTCTCGATATGGAGAAGGCCCTAGCTGTCATCCGTAAGGTGGCAGCGGCGCTCGTTCAGAGGAAAACTGCGATGGACCTGTGGGGAGTGATCCTCACGCACGGTTCAGAGGTGGTTGCCCTTTTCGGGTAATCATACAAAGGTTCGGAACGAAAACTGGTGCCCTAGCTAAGTATACAGTATCGACAATTTATTAATTCTGCTCTGTTAACACCGATAATGTATTCACACAACTGGCACATAGTTCTATTTATTTCAGATACTCAGAGCACCAACAGCATCAGCCACAACCAGCAACAAAAGGACAGTCTATACAACAACCGCACCAGCAACAGCATAACCAACCACTTCAACGCTTTTTTTTTAAATATAACAAATCTCAACACAATGATGTCAACAGGCTTACCACACAATCAAGCATCCCAATGACCACGCAATCCACGCGGTGAAGAGCATGAAGGATCCTGAGCAGCGCACCACCAACAATACACAATACAATATTACTTATTTTATTTTATTATATCTTGTAATACGTATTGTAAATACTATATAATGTTATGTACTATAAAAATTCTAATAAACTTTGTTGAACTTGAACTGGACTCTTTCTTCCGATATCCCCACAGCCCAGCTATTTCACTTACCTTTACTCGCCTATCGTCTAACACGATATCACGTACTTTTTCAATGGTTTCTGGTGTGGTTGCGGTTTTTGGCCGTCCTTCACGTGGGTGATGTTCGGGGGATATTCCAGCACATTTAAATTCAGCTGCCCATCCTTTAACGGTTGACATGGAATGAGCAGAGTCCCCGTAAACCTTTGTCAACTTCGGATGATTTTCTTTAGGGGTTAATCCATCCAAAACCAAGAATTTAAGATCGCACAATATTCAAGTTTATCCATTTTAACGAAAAACACGCAAGACGTGTACTGCAAAAATTCGAATAAAAAAATTGAGAGAACAAGTTGAAACTTGTCATACGAACTAATGACACGTGCACCCAGGCAGGAAACATAAATTTGTCCTGACTAAAGCGCCATCTCTGTATCAGGCTGAGAACTATTCACATTACCCTCGTACCCAGGAAGCACAAAATATCACCCCTACAAGGTATAGTATCACCAAGAGATTTTCGATTTTGACGAGGAGTGCAGGAGTGTATTCTGTGAAGAAGTGCTGCAGCACGTTAATGCTGATCGTCGCTTTTTATCTACACTTTGTTTTACAGACGGGTGTTACTTTTACACTCAATAACCAACTAACCGTACAAAACGCTAGCTACTGGGCCCAAAAAAATCCCCGAGTGAATATTTGTACGCGAACTCAGAATCCTCAATAAAATTAATATCTGGGCTGGGTTTTTTAACAAGAACATTATTGGTCCGTTTGGAATCGAAGGAAACTTAAATTCAGAAATTTATTGAGAATTATTAGTAGAATTAGAAGTTGCAAGTGAAAAACAAGAGACTGTAAAAGGCGCCACTCAGACATCAATTCTTTTTACCGAGGTGGTAGTGTAGTGATGACACAACCTGCTTAGCATTCGGGAGGTAATGGGTTCGATTCCCGTTAACGTCTAGCCTGTATGAGGTTTTTTCAGGGGGTTTTCCTCATACACATGTAGCGGCATGGTCACTGCGTATATGCACACCATGTGCGGCGGCTTAGGCGAATGCTGGGGTAGTATTTTCCCCCTCAAAACCCTAACTGCGTTCCTTCGGATCCTATCCTGACCACACCCATCCTTAATCCCACCATTCATATATACGTAATGTACGTATGTATGCTGGGAATCCATGATTGTGGCTGAAGGAGCTCGGAAAGCTCGAGCAGCCCCCCTCCCCCTTGGGGAGGAAATGAAATACGTGGTCTTCTCCATTTCTTTTTATATTAATTCCTTGAGGGAACATAATTTAGTTTGACATCGATTTTTCTATGATTAGCACATCTTATTTAGGCGTTAGTCATGATACAAAATGTATACCTTAATTTAAAGACCTCCGATTGCAGTTACGAGAAAAGCATGGCAATTATCGTGGTATCCAAATCGTCACCACGGACTTTGAACATCCGGGGTAGAAAAATTTAGGTGAAGAAGTCGGCAAGGTAGATTCATAATTTCTGGACAAGTATTGGCTTGGAGGGCTTATTGCGGCAGTAGACGGTGTGCAAAGACCGTGACAGTGTTAGGCGACTTTGTCTCCATCCACATGGTTGGCGCGTGGCGACGATAGATCCGGCTTTGGTACCACGTTCGTAGACTGTCCGCAAAAACTATAAGCTACTGGGCGCCACGCTAGTTACCGGGATCGCCGTCGGTAGTAATACTTTGGCGTTTCGAAAGATACTCTCTTATTGCTCGTGGAGGTTAACGCTCCGACTACCGGCAAACGACCGTCTCAGGGCAAGCATGCGCATAGGAAAATTCGACTGTGTGTAATTAAAACAGAAGACATAACCTAATAGCATAATAAAGTTTTAATTAATGTGTATAAATCAAAACTCAGGTTAGTGATATCAATATTAAATACCTCCGTTAAATGGGTTAGGGTAGGTTGGGTGGAACTCTATTCAACGGAAACTAATTAATTAATGCCTTAATTAAGCTTAATAGTTTAGCACATGTTAAAAGTTAAACACAAACATAATTGTCAATTTCATAAAGCAAAGAGGTATAAGTTCGCTATTCATAAAGGTTGTATAAAAAGATCAAACGAGAAGGCTGTAAAGTACACATCAATGTAACATTTGTGGAGATCATTACTAATTTAGGAACTACTTTAGTTACAATCTGGAAGATTCATTGCTCTTTCGTATTTCGATAAACTAGAAAAATAATAAAATATTAATTTCAAAAACCGATAACAATTAGTTTTAATTTTTCTACACGTAAAATTCGACTAACATTGTTTATTTCATTAAAAGAACAACAGCTGATCAGCGTTTAATAAAGTTAACAACAAAAATTAAATTCAATAAAGTAAAAAAGAAATTCTATTATGAAAATTTAGAAAGATGTGGTATAAAATACGCCTTAATCAATGATTAATTGTTAAAAGAAAAATGAGACCCACGTAACATAATTTTACAAGATGAAGTACAATAAGAACATGTTATTCGACCAAGTAACGATAACATCAGATGTTACGTAATAAAGTATAATGGGTAAGCAGCGCGTAATTGGCTGTAGAGATGAACATAATCAATGACCGTATTGCGTAATTGATTTTAAAGCAAATAGTTACTTTGCATTATTTACATTATGCGTGTAAAAATGTTTCACATTTTTTCCATTTTGTTCAATGTACCGAAATGATAACAAATATTCAGTGAAAAACTAATCTACGTTTGGAAGTGATTAAAGTTAAATAGTTAACCAAATTAATAAACATCCCTAACATCCGTTGTAAATGCTTTCTTTTAAACTAAAATTTGTGTTCTGAACTTAAATGTAGCCATAGGTATTTTATATTTTGTCCTAAGACGTGGGCCGTCAAAAGCGTACACGGGTGTAACAAACTCGGGATGTCCTAGCTGGGGACAACTAAAAGCTAGACGTCACGTAACCGCAAACTGTACTCAGCGACTCTAGTCTGAGCGTGGCCAGAGGGAAGCTTGGTCCCTAGCGTCAAAACGCTTGTGGAGAAACGGGTGCCTCTCCACAGCATCATACCCTGCTGTAGTATGCCTGCTCTGCTTCAATTTACATCATTTCGGTTAAGGTGCGAGGCATGCGCATGCCAGCCAGGGAGGTACCACCACACTTACCATAGGGTCCTTAATATTGGGCCTTCGATTTTTTGAGCTCGGTAAGCAGCCGGTCACTCTTTTCCTTATCCTTAACCTATTATCATCCCATTCCTGTCGCCCTCAATGATTTCCTACCGGATTGAAAGCCTAAAATTAAAAAAAAAGGCTGACTTCTAAGGTAATGAATGCTGGACCTAAAATCTTTCCCCGTTCGGATGTCCGGGAGGGCAGGGCCCAAGCGACCTCGGTCATCGAAAGTACTAACTTTTTGATCCATTATTGCAACATTCGCGGTATCAGGTTTATCCCTAATGCTGTTCACCAACAACTTGAACAATTACAACCTGACATTTTACATTTTGTTTCTATCTGAAACACCAGCCTCCTCTGAAAGCTCCCACCCGACTTCATTTTAACTCCTTGAACATCGCTTGCAAGAGAATTTTTCTTGGACGTGGTTTGGTTTAAAAATTCTGGTCCTAAATTTGTGAAATTTGAATGTCACATTTATAGGTCTCCTAACGACCGTAACTTTCAAGACTACTTCGATGAACTTAGTTTGAAAGTTGACTATTTTCTGTCCCAGTTTCCTTCCTGTGATGTCTCAATTCTGGGAGATTTCGATATCCATAACTCTAATTTGCTCCAATATTCATCTACTGCTAATCCTGCTACTCATAGTGCAGAAACATTTGGTACTTCATGTGATCATACGCAAATGATTTCGGAATCCACATAAATCCCTGATAACCCTAACCATACTCCACATATTCTACTATCTTCCATCAAACCCATTTGTTTATAAAACTTCACCTTTTTTATCACTATTTCTAACTAACTATTGACTAACAGAAATAATTTCTACTGTCCCTAATTCCTCAGTTGTTCTGATAAAACCTTGTGGTTAAGTCAGCTAAATGAAGTGATTTACGGGAATTCGTTGCAACCTTTCCAAGGCGTGAATATTGTTTTCAGTCGTCCTTATCTTCGGACATTGCTCTTTCAGTATCTGAAGTCATCCTCATTGGAATGGAGCTATACATTACCAAAAAACAAAATCGTATAGGTCATTCTCGTTTCCAATCATGGTTCAGTAAAGCTTGTGCTGATATTTGAAGAATAAATTTTATACTAAATCTAATAAAACGGTCGAGAGTCAAGCAGAATAAATTGGTGCTTAAAATATCTTGCAAATCTCCACTTGTCGTACCAAACGGGCGCAATCCACATTTTTCTACACGGCTTCTAAACTCTGGAATGATCTCCCTAGTTCCTGCTTTCCTCTCACTTATGATATGAGAAAATTTAAGGTAGGTGTTCATAGGCATCTATTGGCAATTCATTATCCCTCTATCCATCCTCCTAAGTGTTCTTGAGCACGATAGGCCAAATTTAGCCTGTTCAGGTTCACAATCATAAAAAAAAAGTGTTAAGACTAACACTGAAAAGTTGTCAGAACAACACAAATGCAATGAACTAGCTACATCTCCTTTGAGCAGTCGTAAATTTTGGTCTTTAGCTAAAGCCATCAGTAAAAACTTTGGTTAATTCTTAATTTCCCCCCATGATATACTTTATAAAGCCAACAACTTTGTAGATTTATTTTCATCAAACTCGTGTCTTAATGATTCTGGAAAGATGTGCCTCTAGTCGTGTCTTCCTGATACACCATGAAACCAATTTATTTTCGGTACAAGCTCCTAGAATCCATCATCAGTACGCTTGATCTCAATAAGGTGACTGGCCCAGACGGTATCCCAGCTAGCGTCTTAAAGAAATGCTCCCCCGAATTAGTACCATTCTTATCTAGGCTCCATTCGATTTCTACATCTTCTGGGGAATTTCGCTTATCATGGAAGTTAGCAAATGTTCAACTTATTCCCAAAAAAGGCCCTGCTCGAATGATCAAAGGCATTCGACCTAGTTTGGGATAATTATTTACTTGCCAAGCTTACCTCGTATGCGTTAAATAATACGCTCGTCAATCGTAATTTTAGTTTCCTTGACAAAAGACGAATTCGTGTTGCAGTTGAAGGCTTCTTTTCAGAAGAAGTTGGCACTAACGGCATAAATAATTTTATTTCTTCAATGACTAGCCAGGTCCATTGCTTTGCTGACGACATAACTCTTCATCGTAGTTCTACTCATAATGGTAACCCACCTTCTATTTCAAATCAAGACTGTAAAGCTGAAATGGCAATTTCAATCAACAAATACGTTCAACGTATCCTTGAATGGGGAAGTAACAATCTAGTTAAATTTGATGCTAATGAGACTCAGAGTTGTCTTGTGTCTGCAAAAAAATCGATCGTTTTCTGTTGTAGGTATGTGAATAGTTCAGATTTTAAGTTTTCAGACTCTGTTACTATGTTGTATATGACTGTCTTCAAATTTATCACGGGTTGTCCATCTTCTGTCAGCTACTAAGGCTGCTGCTCATAAAATAGGCTTTTTGTTCAAATCTAAGCAGTACCTTTACCTTCCAACAACTATATCTTCTGTGTAGGGCCGAAATTCGACCTAATTGATAATCTAATTCTCACCTCTGGGTTGGTGCTGTCCACTGCGCTATCAATATCGTTGATCGTACTAAAAAAAGAGCGATTGGGCTTATAAATGACCCGTCCTTAACTTCTGACATGCATTCCCATAAGCATAGAAGAATCGTTTCAGTTCTTTGTATCATCGGTATTACAATGGTTATCGCACTGCTGGATTACATCTTTTGACACCATCTCTGGTACCTTTGCTAGGAACACTAGCTTCGGTGATTCACAAAATTCATTATCATTAATCAATCATTGATGAATAACCGTGTTTGTGAGAGAACGAATCTGTGAACTGTGTCGTTATTCCCAACCGCCCTCCCGTTCGAAATAATTATCTTTTAACGATCTTCTTTAACCGCGTTATAGAGCCCTGAAGTTAACCTCCACTGTGCAAACGTTTGGAAGTCGTCGGGGTTCATAATCGTCCCAGAAACGAGCTACGCCGTACTAACTATTTCTTAGTCTGTTGCAATTAAATATTATTTTTTCCGTAAATACAGTATTACTTCTTAATGTTTTTGATTTGTGTGACGGTGAGAGTTAGCTTCAGGCGTTATATTAGTGTAAACGGTTTTCCCGTTAATGCAAATAATCCTGTGGCTTATTCTACAGCCAGCTCTGAATTTAACTCCAACACCGCTACCGTGCCATTGAACTATCACTACACTTCCGCATCGAAAATAGTAGTCCGAGGTTGGAAGATCACGTTTAGCGGTCAAAAAAATATTTATGATATACTGTTAGACAATTTATTACTGGCAGTACCTGAAATTTTAACCGATAATTCCTTTTCATGGTACCGGAGTAATCGTTCACAGTTGCAAAATTGTTACGGGCGAAAGTGGCAGTAGATCGGAAGGAACAGATAAGAAATGGGCCGGTAGCTCAACGGAATAATGGGCGTGGGCGTGCTACTAATTTTACTAATAGGATAGCCTGTAATACGTGAAACACAATAAGGGTAAGTCAAATCATATGGGCACCAGCATGTTTCTAAATCTCAATAAAGGGGCCGTACTACCTAATGCGAATGGTTCACGGTTAAGTTTCAAACAAACAAAACTTGCATACCTTTTGTCGCTAACCTGGTAAATCAGTAAATCGACAGCCGATACGATGGTTCCTTTAAACTTCAAAATATTTGCACGTACTCGCAAAAAAAATGACGTGCTAATAGATCAGGTTATCAGTCAACGACCTTATATACTTTATTTTCTGAAATATTCTAATAGAGAAATTCTCAACAATTGTTACGTTAAAGCTTTGATTAAAATAATAAAAATAATTGAATGTAGTCGATGTAAAGTTTCATGAATCAAAATTCCCATAAAAAAAATAAACCACTCATAACGTGAACGTAAACAACATATCTAATTTTTTAAAGTTGGTACTCCGTAAATAATAATAACGCAGTAAATAATACTCTCAAGTCATTAACACTATTCGTATATTATGATAATGATGTAAATTAAAATAACAATCAGCGTAGTGATACATATGCTAAAGTACATTCAATTTGGTAAAATCTAATAGTTAAATTCTTCAAAATCATACATCGTAAGTACCTTAATTTAAATAAACACCTTACGTAATAATAATGTTGTTGAAAACATAAATTTAACTAATTTTCGTAGTATAAAATTTTAGCATACAGTGAACCGCATATAGTACAAATAACATGCCGAATGTAGTGAAATTATCACCGGTGAATACACTTTATCTCAATCGCTTAAAGGGTTATTATGCAAAACTAAACACAAGAAAACGTATTCATCCGCCTGACAAAAGCAACTATTAAAATCGCCAACAAAACAAAACGTATGTATGTAATTACCTTGATTTGTACCAATGTTTACATCAATTGACCACTCTGAGTTCCCCGGTTTTCTTTGTACTGCGATCGTCAACTTTCAACGAATCGTATATTTAAGCCAAAATCAGATGATTAAATCACTATGTCATCTGGTTTAACGTACCTACACATTAATGTATTTACAAAACGTTCTTGGCCCTTCATGTACACAAATTTTATTAAAGCAAAAAATTATATTTACAGCAATTTTTCTATCTGTTTGAATAGCTGTGAAAGCCGATGGACTTCGTGATAAACACTGATTATACGGAATTTGTAAACTAAGAATCCGCAAAAATGCGATTATCATCCGAAAAAGGAGGAATCGCACCAAATGTAACACTAAGTCCCTTTCGATGGGCCCGTAAAAATGTCACTACTGACAATCGATACACAACACTGTCACCGTGGTGGCCAAATATTCTTCAAGAACCACAAAGGATGAACGGGAAAACATTTACCACGGTAAATTCAATTAACCGCGGTCGATGGTACGCCCAAACTCACATCGCGCGTTCAACCTCTTCCTTTAACAGCTTGACTAGGATTTCGCCATCACAAATTTCACGTCAATTCGCCATAGAAGACCGTTTCTTCAAATACTAGTGCGGTAAAAACGAGATGAGTTTCAGGAACCGAATTTAAAAAAAAGACATTAATTTGATCTGTTTTCGTTACCTAAAAACTTTGAAAATCGACTCTAAACCAATGTATTATAAAAACCACACTCCCGACATATAGTCAACAATGTTTTAAATCTGCAAAGCTACCTGTCATGAAGTAATTGTAATTACAAAGTAACAATCTTTAATGACGTAATTTTAACTCAACTAAACTATAATTACCGTTTACTTAGAAATATGGTACTAGAAAATATAAAATTCCTATTAATAATATAGAATTGTCGACGCGTGGAACCTAATCGTGTTAGAAAAACTTCAATCCATTAACAACAAACAAACTGAAGAATCTGTACCCCGTTCACAAGACTGGGTCTCCAATTTGTAATAAATTCAGACATCGCCAAACAAGGTAAAAATGTGTAACTAAATTAGTGCTTCAAAATTTATATTCGAATATATCCAAATTTTTAATAACATGAAATGACAAAGTACAGAATTTCCATGTGCAACTACTACATATAACACTTTAAATATCCTAAAGTTAGAGAAAACAAAATAAACTGTGGTAGATTTTAACCACACGCGACAAAATTAGCACGATTTTGTAGTCCATTTCCACAATTTTTATTACTCAACGGTTCGCAATCAGTCAAAGGAAACAGTACAGATAATTACAAGACCTTTCTCGCCTCCGTGAGAATCTCAGCAGAGATGAACATCTTTTGTTTAATATATAAACAGTTGTTATCGTTATCAAGATTAGCTATAAAATAAACCCAGTTGTGGACTGTTGCAACTTACAAAAGACTATGAAACCTTGCAATAGGCTTGATGAATTTAATATACCGAAATATGTGAATTACAATGTAATTAATGAACGAAATTGCATGTAAGTAATGTGCTTAAAACAAAGCCGTTCACAGAATGCAAAGGTAAAACGCCGTTTTACATTAACGACATGTTTAATGCAAACCATGTTAGTGAATCGCCAATTAACGCAGAAAATTTTTACATAAGAACAAAATCTTTTAATACATTAATAAAAATTCTAATTTCAATAATTAAAATCAAGCATTAAATGATTTGCTCTACAGTCAGAATATTTACTTCAACCAAAATAAAAATGAAAATAAAAGTAGAAATTTAGGCCTCACTGCGACTATTTCAAATAGCATGATCAAAATTTTAGGAGAACACATTTAAAACGTAATATCAGTTTTAACAGCGTTAATTAATTTAGAAATTTCAATGGTAGCACGACCGACATATTCAACATAATTTAGAGATATAAAATCAGTGGTAATACACAACGAGATATTTACTATCTGCCATCTGCCTACGGAAGTCCTAATTACAGTAATGCGGTAAAACAAGGGCCAACTCATACTTAAAAGTTTGTATGTTTTCAAAATAAACAAACTTCAACTAAACCAACAGTGGTAAATAATAGAAACTTTTTGTCATTTAATATTACCGACGCTAACGTACTTACTCACTATTAACGACACTAAGTTCCAACCGTCCATGAAAGTACAAATGCAAAATTAACTTATCACCCTGTAAATCTCGTCAAGCTTATATTATAGTGTGCTGGAGCGGCAAAAATTTTGTTCCCAACGCAGAAACCGTTTCTTTGTGGAAAATTACACATTAAGTTTAAAGATGGCCTTTGTTAAAATCCAAAAAACCATTATATGTAATTTCAGTCTTTTCTCCCGTCTTCCTAAATTTAGGTCGGGAATTAAACTTCCCAAATGCGTTTATTTGTCCAATTTTAGACGAATCTAAATAACCTTACAATAACAATAAGTAATTAATTGGGTGTTTTAATGTGCTCATTTGTTTTGATATCGGCTTTACTAAGTGATTAACAATTTAACTACATTTCTTTTACGCGTTAGTGGTAATACAAAACATATATCTCAATCTAAAGATTTTCGATTACAAAATGGTTTGAGCACAGAATAAGGTACCGAATATTTCATTATTGGGTAGGTAATTGTAAATTTTTAAAGTTTTGAACATATATAATCAAACCGAACACTAGTGATATCATTATTAATTAAATCTGTTGGATAGGTATTGGATTGGTTGGGAGGAACTCTATTCAACGAAAATTAATTTAATTAAACAAAATTAGAAGTTAGCTATCAAGAAAGTTTATCTAAAACAGAAAAAAAGATTAATTTTGACATTAGGTACAAGGTACACATCCGCTGTTAAACGTACACACGTTAAACATAATAAATTTCGCTAAATACTTAACTGAACGAAAAAATCAAAAAATCGTGTTAAGTATTGACAATTTAGTAATAAAACAAGTTGAATTAATAACATTGCAATTTATCAAGACGTTCGTTTAATTAAAACTATTTCTCTGGTTAAATCCTAAAAGCCGTAATTTATCAAGCATAAGTGTGTAATTCATGAATATGTTACGCAAAAGCTCCCATATTTTATTTTTACTCGACTGTGATACGAAACTCGGTATGTTTAGTTTTAGCAAGAATTCTATTTTAGTTACAATAGAAAACATGGAAGATTATTTTAATTGAGCTCCGTAAATATTTTATGACCGTCAGAAGACTTTCTGTTAAATTATGCAATAATCTCTTCTGTAAACCTTCGAGTTTCAAAACAAAACATAATAGTATGGATAAAAGCTAAGTACAAGGTAATTTCTTATTTCTATGCTGCGAGATAGTTTTGGTCTTTTTCTCATTTGGCTCACGTACAACAAATGAGATTACCTTTTAAAGTTAAGAAACGAGGCTTATTGGAGATTGCATAAGCGCGAAAATAGGATTTTTGTGATAAATTACTACACCATATCTTGTAATATATAAGAGTATTAAAATAATTTATATGAACAGTGGCAACACATTTTTGTAAAATATCTAATATATCGTCGAATTCATGAAGTTGCGATACTTTGATCAAACAAAGCAAACGGTGTACTTCTCTACAATAGCAGTTGTGGGTTAAATTTCAAATCTGTACTGTAGCGATACAATATCTAACTACTAAACAAATTAAATATTTATTCATGATAAAGTATGTACTTCTTAAAAATGTTAAAACAAATCTTTTTATTACCTTGCAGAACAAATTTATTCAATCCGAAATTTTATTTTGATAAGTCAATGCCTGAAATATAGACGCAACACAAAAAAAAGTAATATTCATTCTAACCAAAAATCTGTAAGCTGAGTTTTAATTGAAAAATAAGATGACGTTACGTAACTCGAAGTTCATTAAACATTTTTACGGATGTGGTAAGCTCCGGAACTTAATTAATCCGAGTTATAGATGAACTTGGAAGTACTGTATTACCAACTATACATATGTACTTACCCAAATTTCTTTTGGAATTAGGCGTTATTGCAGAATTACTGAATCCGGCCACCTTGTCTGAGAAGTTTAATAAATACTAAATTTTCAAAAATGATACCTACGTGAATAGACTGTTTCTAACAACCTTAATTTTCACGCTAGCGATTACATTAAAGAAATTTACAAAGCTTAATTAAACCACGCTCAAACGATCAAAGCTTGACTTTTGGTAAGCTAAATAAAAAGTACGAAACGCACTAATTTAAAAAGAAGACAAATTTTCTCGTACACGTGCCTTTAAAGCTCGCATTATTATCCATCCCTTCCAAAGCGTTGCTCGAAGAGAACTGATAGAGCTTTCTAAAACCCTCAAAAGCGAAATGATCAAGCGCGAATTTTTTAGCATTTCATGAGAACAGTCCTTATACATTTTTTTACAAATTTTTACACTTTAAACTGATGGAACTGAAGAAAATTTACATAAGGAATAATTCGTTATTTGAGAACAGACCTAATAGAGAGAGTACTAAGTAACTAAATAATTAATGCAAATCTTTCTATTTCGAATTTTAATTTAAACTTGCATAAAAACTTCTAACTTTAAGATAAAAGAATAAAATAGTAATAAATTAGTTAACGTTTGTACAAATGCGTCAATTTTTATATTCTTTATGCTCTCGCACACGCTCGCATTTCGCTTATTCTTTTCAAACTTCATAGACAGCATTTGTAATGAACATTAATCTTTAGAACTGTTTATTTTGGTTCTCGTACTGCTTCATGAATTTAGCTATCCAATTTGTTTATACTGTCTTCTCATATAAAACAGTGAATTAAATAAGGATGGTGAACATTCGTAGTGCATTTGACGAAATCGACATACGGTATTGAATAAGCAAATGTAGTAGAAAGAGAAAACCGATAACCACGAAATCAACTTGTTTTATATGCATATGAATTTAATTCTCATTTGACTAATTCTACATAACCTCCATTTGTTTGTTCATCCTTTGACTGTTTCCTCATTTCCTACATTTACTTCTTTTAATTATCAGTAGTACACGGATACTTTCCCCACGCCACTGGTTTTGTGACATGGGGGCACCTTGGTCACCATTTTTTACTCGTCCACGTGTGTGGGGGGTATTTCCCACCCTATTTTTGGCGGCTTCTTTTCGGTGGTCATTTTCAACTCCTTGATGGAATTTTCACCCTAACTAGAGACCTTTTGGTTGTGTTAAGAACCATTTTGGTAGTTCACCTTTTTGTATGGTTTCTTTTCAGTGGTCATTTTCAACCCTTCGATGGAATCTTCATCCTAATTAGATCTTTTTGGTTGTGTTAAGAGCATTTTACAGTTCAGCCTCTGGAGGGTAGGCAAATGGACGCACACGTGGGGTCGTATTTTTTGACACATTTAATTAATAAACGGTAGGATCACTTTTTTGATATTAAAAGAAGCTAATCAAGATAAAGGTAACATATACGTTTGATTTAAATACACTGTTAAATTCTATAATGATAATAAACAGTTAATGGTATTGCATAATCAGTTAATTACCCTGCTGTTGTCATACAATGTGAATGTACGGTTTCGGGACTGTTTAGTATGTGTTTTATTATTAATATTTTATTAGGATCTCGTATTGAATTTTATCAAAGGAGATTGCATAATTGTTGTTATTAAATTATTATTAGATTTCTTTTAACTCTCATCTACAGATTGTATGAAAATTTATTTAAACATAGTTTAAATGAAATTGCTTTAAAACTAAAACGTGTAATTAACTAATCGATTAACCTGCTTACAGTGATAGTAAACATCGAAGTGAATGATTGTCGCTTTTATTTAATTACCTTTTAATACACATCAGGATCTCAACCCCTGTTACATACAATACATTTTGGTTTAATTATGAGTCACAATGTATCGCAATCACAAGCACAAGCACAAACCCAAGCATAAGAACCAGAACAAGCACAAACACAAGCACAGGAACAATTACAAGCCCAAGAACCAGCACAAGCACAAACACAAGCACAAACACAAGCAAAAACACAAGTACCGGAACAAACACAAGCACAAGAATCAGCACGAGCACAAGCACAGGAACAATTGCAAGCACAAGCACAAGCATAAACACAAGCACAAACACAAGTACAGGAACAAACACAAGCACCAGAATCAGCACGAGCACATGCACAGGAACAACTGCAAGCACAAACACAAGCACAGGAACTAGCACAAACACAAGAACCAGCACAAGCACAAGCACAAGCACAAGCACAAACACAAGCACAAACACAAGTACAGCAACAAACACAAGCACAAGAATCAGCACGAGCACAAGCACAGGAACAGTTGCAAGCACAAGCACAAGCACAAACACAAGTACAGGAACAAACACAAGCACGAGAATCAGCACGAGCACAAGCACAGGAACAATTGCAAGCACAAGCACAAACACAAGCACAAACACGAGCACAAACACAAGCACAGGAACTAGCACAAACACAAGAACCAGCACAAGCTCAATCATAAGCACAAGCACAAGCACAAGCACAAGCACAAGCACAAGCACAAGCACAAGCACAAGCACAAGCACAAGCACAAGCACAAGCACAAGCACAAGCACAAGCACAAGCACAAGCACAAGCACAAGCACAAGCACAAGCACAAGCACAAGCACAAGCACAAGCACAAGCACAAGCACAAGCACAAGCAAAAGCACAAGCACAAGCACAAGCACAAACACAAGCATAAGCACAAGCACAAGCACAAACACGAGCACAAACAAGCACAGGAACTAGCACAAACACAAGAACCAGCACAAGAACAAGCACAAACACAAGCACAAGCACAAGCACAAGCACAAGCACAAGCACAAGCACAAGCACAAGCACAAGCACAAGCACAAGCACAAGCACAAGCACAAGCACAAGCACAAGCACAAGCACAAGCACAAGCACAAGCATAAGCACAAGTACAAGCACAAGTACAAGCACAAGCACAAGCACAAGCACAAGCACAAACACAAGCATAAGCACAAACACAAGCACAAACACGAGCACAAACACAAGCACAGGAACTAGCACAAACACAAGAACCAGCACAAGAACAAGCACAAACACAAGCACAAGCACAAGCACAAGCAGCAAGCACAAGCACAAGCACAAGCACAAGCACAAGCACAAGCACAAGCACAAACACAAGCATAAGCACAAACACAAGCACAAACACGAGCACAAACACAAGCACAGGAACTAGCACAAACACAAGAACCAGCACAAGAACAAGCACAAACACAAGCACAAGCACAAGCACAAGCACAAGCACAAGCACAAGCACAAGCACAAGCACAAGCACAAGCACAAGCACAAGCACAAGCACAAGCACAAGCACAAGCACAAGCACAAGCACAAGCACAAGCACAAGCACAAGCACAAGCACAAGCACAAGCACAAGCACAAGCACAAGCACAAGCACAAGCACAAGCACAAGCACAAGCACAAGTACAAGCACAAGTACAAGCACAACTATAAGCAAAACCACAAGCACAAGCGCTAGCACAAGCACAAGTACAAGTACAAGCGCAAGCACAAGCACAGGCACAGACACAGGCACAGATACAGAAGCAAACACCGCCACAGATGCAAACACTGTTACAAACACAGACATACCCACATACAGACACAGACACAAACACAGACACAGCCACAATCACAGACACACGTGCAAAACCCGCAACTACACAAACACGCAAACATGCAAACACGCAAACACGAGAACAAACAAACACGTAAACACGCATACGCGAAAACATGCAAACACGAAAATACGCAAACACGAAAACAGACAAATACGCAGACAGGAAAACACGCAAACACGAAAACATGCAGCACGAAAACATGCAAACACGCAAACACGAAAACACGCAAACACGATAACATGCAAACACGCAAACACGAAAACACGCAAACATGAAAACATACAAACACGAAAACGCGCTAACGCGAAAACACGCTAACGCGAAGACATACAAGCACGAAAACACGAAAACACGCTAACGCGAAAACATGCAAACACGCAAACACGTAAATGCGAAAACATGCAAACACGAAAATGCGCTATGGCGAAAACACGAAAACATGCAAACCCGTAAACACGAAAACGCCCTAAGCCAAAAACACGAAAATATGCAAATACGAAAACGCGCCAAGGCGAAAACACGTAAACACGAAAACATGCAAACACGCAAACACGTAAATGCGAAAACATGCAAACACGAAAATGCTCTAAGGCGAAAACACGAAAACATGCAAACCCGCAAACACGAAAACAGACAAATACGCAGACAGGAAAACACGCTAACACGAAAACACGCAAACACGATAACATGCAAACACGCAAACATGCAAACACGAAAACATGCAAACACGCAAACGCGAAAACACGCAAACACGAAAACACGCAAACATGAAAACACACAAACACGAAAACACGCTAACGCGAAGACAAACAAGCACGCAAACATGATAACACGAGAACATGCAAACACGCAAACGCGTAAATGCGAAAACATGCAAACCCTCAAACACGAAAACACGCAAACGCGAAAACATGCAAACACGCAAACACGAAAACCGCCAAATATAAAAACATGCAAACACGCAAACTCGAAAGCATACGAACACGCAAACACGAAAACACAAACACACAAAAGCGAAAACATGTAAACACGAAAACACACGCGCGTATACCCACGCATGCACACACACACACGTCCTTACACACATGCACACCGACGTACGCAAGGACGTACGTACGTACACACGCACGCTCACACACACATACCCACAGGCAAAAATGCTAAGGTTAGGTTAATACACGTACAATATTAGTTTAGATTAATAAACGCACGATTAGATTAGATTAGGTCAGCTGTTGTAGGTTACATAACCGGGAAACTCAGAAAATAATTACCACATAATTAAAGCAAAAAGGATTGCGATACATTGTGACTCATAATTAAACCAAAATATATTGTACGTAACAGGGGGTTGAGACCCTGATGTGTATTAAAAGGTAACTAAATAAAAGCGACATTCATTCATTTGTTTACTATCTCTGTAAGCAGGTTAATCGACTAGTTGATTACACGTTTTATTTTTAAAGACATTTCATTTAAACTATGTTTAAATAAATTTTCATACAGGTAAGTGGTCACAATCTGTAGATGAGAATTAAAAGAAATCTAATAATAATTTAATAACAACAATTATGCAATCTCCTTTGATAAAATTCAATACGGGATCCTAATAAAATATAACTGATTATGCAATACCATTAACTGTTTATTATCATTATAGAATTTAACAGTGTATTTAAATCAAACGTATATGTTATCTTTATCTTGATTAGCTTCTTTCAATATCAAAAAAATGATCCTACCGTTTATTAACCCTAAAACTAGGTCAAAAAATACGATTCCACGCGCGTCCATTTGCCTACCCTCCAGAGGCTGAACTGTAAAATTCTTTTAACAACCAAAAGGATCTAATTACGATGCAAATTCCATCGAAGGGTTGAAAATGACCACTGAAAAGAAACCATAAAGAAAGGTGAACTACCAAAATGGTTCTTAACACAACCAAAAGCGCTCTAGTTAGGGTGAAAATTTCATCAAGGGGTTGAAAATGACCACCGAAAAGAAGCGCCAAAAATAGGGTGGGAAATACCCCCCACACACGTGGACGAGTAAAAAATGGTGACCAAGGTGCCCCCATGTCACAAAACCAGTGGCGTGGGGAAAGTGTCCGTGTACTACTGATAATTAAAAGAAGTAAATGTAGGAAATGAGGAAACAGTCAAAGGATGAACAAACAAATGGAGGTTATGTAGAATTAGTCAAATGAGAATTAAATTCATATGCATATAAAACAAGTTGATTTCGTGGTTATCGGTTTTCTCTTTCTACTACATTTGCTTATTCAATACCGTATGTCGAAATACCCCCCCCCCCCCAGACACGACGAGTAAAAAATGGTGACCTAGGTGCCCCCAGGTCACAAAACCAGTGGCGTGGGGAAAGTGCCTGTGTACTACTATCATCATTTATTACACACTTTAAAACACTATTCCCTTTGTTAGTCATAAATCAACGTTCTCTAATTTTTACAGCATAAATCACAATAAATAAGTAATTGTATTTTGGAATTCTGCAGCTTTAAATGCTGCCATCTCGGGGTACATTTTCTAATCAGAATTTATTACAACGAAAATAAATGTGACTCACGTTTTTCATATTATACCATATTATGATTGTGTATGATCACGTAACGGTAAACACTCCTGGCGCGGATAATACATACTATTCTCGCCAGGAAATAATCGCCTGCGTCATTAGTTTATGAACCTAGCTATCCAAATTGTGTATACTGCCATCTCATATCAAAGCGTCTTTAAAAAAGGATTGGAACATACTTGAAGTGTATTTGACACAATCGACACATGTTATTGAATAGTTTCATGCAATGAAGTCAGAAATACAAATAAAATACCCGTTGGTATTGCTTAACACGCATTTTGACTTTAATTTAACTAATAGCACATAGGTAATATATATTTTTATTGTAATCGGAAAACTACAGCGTGTGGCAAATGCTCTGTGTATATCTGCGGCCACAGTCAAGAATATTAAGTCTCGCTGTAGATCTCATAAAACTGTATCTTAATGTCTTTATTTACTTATTTACAATATTGCAACATTTACTACAATTCTATTCACTAGTTACAGTTGACTTTCTAATATCTCTCTTTACCTCACCCCACCTATACTGTGTTCCTTGCCCCTTTACTGTCTTCTTCTTTTCCATATTTCTTCCTTCCAGTCCCCTCCCCTTCCTTTTTTCCCCAGTATCTTCTCTACCGTTCTCTCCTCTTCCTTTACCCCCCTGCATTCTTTCATCACATGATCGACCGTTTCCATCCCCTCCCCGTATAGCCTACATACTCTGTCTTCATCACTTCTCCAATATTTCTTTCCTATTTCTTCATTTCCACACCTAAATCTCGCTATCATTTTCTTTCTTTCCTTCCTCCCTTATCCTTTCAAGTATCCTGGTATTCCTTCTCCCTTGATCTTCCTAGTTTGTATTGTAATTACCTTCTTTCACCTTCATCCATCTTTCCTGCCTTTGGACATCCCTGTCCCTTCTAGTTATGTCCTCTCTCACGGTCAGACCTTCTCTTCTTAATCTGTCCACTTCTTCTTTCACGTACACCCATTTCCTTCATAATATTCTTTCCTGGTTTCTTGTCCGTAATTTATTCTTCCGTCTTTTATTTCCTTCCAGCATTATTGTAATACCGTACACTCTGATCTTCTACTTATTTCTTCCTCGTACTTCATTGCTCCCTTTCACGCCTCCACCCTTATTTTTTCTGCTTGCACCTCTTTTCTGATGATGTATCCCGGTGTTTCTATTTTAACTCCCAGTACACATTTCCAGTGTTGTTCTTGCAGTCCCTTTATCTTTTTATACTCCTTCCACCCCCACACTGCCGCCCTGCACAACACCACACATTTCATGACTTTTTCAAATAGTAATCTCATTTTTATTAAGTGCTATTAATTTATTCCCTTTTCTCACTCTTATATGCTACTTTTATATGCTCTCCATCTTTATTGTCCTGTTTCATCGTGTATCCCAAGTAGGCGAATTCCTTTACCAGCTGTATCTCGTTTTCCCTCTATTTCTACTCCTCATTTTCCCTTTTTCCTCCCCCATTTCTTAATACCATTACTTTGGTTTTGTTCCCATTTACTTTTCTTTTTAAATTTATGTCCACAGTTTTTAACGTCTCCTTCATTTCTTTTTCTTCCTTCGCTATTAACACTATGTCATCAGCGTATGCCAACAACCACGCTTTACTGTTCCACACCACCTCTCATCCTTGTTGCTCCTTTAATGTTTCCTCCCGTGTATATCGCGAACAGACTTGGGGTCAGTGGGCATCCTTGCCTCGGTCCGTTCCTTGTTATGAATCCTTCACTTAATTCCCCATTCACAATCACCCTATTCCTGGTTTCTTAACATATTTCTTCCATCCTTTCTATTAATCTTTCGTTTATTTTCTTTTTCTTCAACTATTCCCACAACTTTTGCCTGTTCACCCTGCAAATGAGACTACAAGGTCCACAAATACCGCTACCATTCCCCCCTTCCCCCGTTTTTTTCCTGTTCCTTATTTTCCATGTGTTTCAAAATGTATGTGTTGTCTATCGTACTTCTTCCTCTCGCAAATCCTGCCTGTTTGTCTGATAGCAGTTTCTTTTCTTCCACCGTCAACCGATCTTCCAGTACCGTCGCGTATATTTTATATGCCGTGTTTAGTAAATTGATTCCTCTATAATTTGTCACTTGTTTTTTGTTCCCTTTTTTGTGTACAGGACATATGTGTCTTCTCCACCTCTCTGGGAATCCTTCCCCTCTTCATATTTTACTTACTATTTCAGTCATCATTTTTGCTACCTTTTCTCCTTCATATGTCCTTTCCTCACCTTGTATCCCGTCTTCTCCTGCCGCTTTACCTTTTTTTACCTTCTCTATGGCCTCTATTACTCCCTCTTCTTTAATTCCTTGTCATTCTTCATGTGTTTCATATGTCTCCTTGTTTTGTCCTCCTTCTCCTTCCTGTATATACTCCCCTTCCAGTACCTTCTTGAAATATCTCTCTCATTCGTTTATCTGTGTTCCTGCTTGCTTCCTTCTTCTCCTGTTTACTTTCTTTAGATATTTCCATACGTCCTCTTCACTTTTTATATTCCTTATCTGTTCTTCATTTCTCGCATGTTTTCTTGTATTTGTGTACTGCTTCTTTATATCCCTCTTTTTCTAAGTTATCTTTTTTCCAGTGTCTTAGTGTTCTTCTTAACCTCCTTGCATTCTCTGTCCCATCATTGCTTCCAACCCGTTTTCTTCTCTTTCCATCTTTTAAACTTTAATTTCTCCGGTGCTTCCTCCATTTTCACTCTCACTTCTTCCGCGTTTTCTTGTACTCCTTTCCCTTCCCATATTGTCTTTCCCATTCTCTCTTTGGACTCTCTTCTGTCCATACCTTCTTGGTCGAGAATTCCCCTACTTTTCTCATCTCCTCTCTTTCTCCCCCTTCCATTATCATTTCCAATGGTTGATGATCCGATTCGATCCTCTCCCCTACCCTAAATGTTTTCACTTTTTCTTTCGCCTCCTCATTCGTTATGATGTAGTCAATTATTGATTCTCCCCTAGCTCCTATGTATGTATCCTCTCCCCTCACACTTTCTTCTCTGTTTCCATTCATTACTTCCCACCCCCTTTCATTACACACTTCTAACAGCTCTTTTCCTTCCATATTTAACATTTTGTCTTTTGTCTGTCTTTTTCCCGTCCCTCTCTTCTCTTGCATTCCACTTTCTTCACCTATTCTCGAGTTAAAGTCCCCTCCTATTATTATCATATCCTCCTCTCTCTCTCCCATCAACACTTCTAAATTTTCCCTCATCCCTTTTATCTTTCTACTATATACCGTCACTATCGATCCCTCTTCTTTGTCGCACTTTCTCTCCATCTTCGTTTTTCAACCATTTCCTTTTTATTCCCACTATTGTCCCTTCCTTAGCTCTTCCTTTTCTGTTGTTCCTTTCCGGGTACTGCACCACCCATGAGAAATCACTGGGCATTTCCCTTTCTCACCACTTCCTATCTTTTTCTTCTATCTATGTCTCTTGCATTCCCATCACGCCCTGCTCCTTGACAAACTCCCAAAAGTCATGATCTTAGTCTTTAATCACGCAACGTTCCAGAACATTATCTTCAGTTAATTCCTCCCTACTTTCTCTTTGTGTGCTTTGTTTTTCTTTCCATCCCCTTTACTCATTTGTCCGTTGTCCAGTCGGTTTCGTCATTCTCCTTTCCCCTTTCTCCTCCCCCTCTTCTTTTAGTTTTTGACCTTTGTAGGTCCCTTCTCGCCCCCTCTCCCTGCTTAGCTCCTTCGCTTTCTCGTTCCATACGTATCTTACTACGTCTATCTCCATTTTTCTGTATCCTACCCATACTTTTTTTCCCTACGCTCTTCTTTCCGCCGCTCTGTTCCGTATTTTTTTTGTACTTCCCTTTCTTCCCTTGTTAGGTCGTGATCTATGTAAATTCCTGTGTTCCTCAGTTTTCTCTTCTCCATCCAACCTTCTGCTTCACCTCCCAGGTCTCCATTTCCATCATCACCATCTCAGTTTTCTATTCCCTGTTTATCACCATCACTTTCCTAACTTCGGCTCTTACATTTAGCTTCTCTTCCATTATCACTCTTAATTCTTTATGCGGTTCCTTACTTCTCCACCCCTTCATTACAATGTTATCCTTCTTCTTCTCTCCTCTTTGCCTGCCTTTCTTCTAATGTTTCTATTCTTTCTAATAATTCTTGCTTTTCTCCTTCCATTCATTTTCTCTTTCTTTCATGTGTTCTTCCATTTGTTTGATGTCTTTCCTTATTCTCTTCATATTTTCTTCCATCAGCTTCCTACACTCACAAATTAATTCCTTTATTTCTTCCATTCTTTTCTCTTCCTCCCTGTTTTCACTTTGACTATTACGCTGCTACCACTTTTATTCTCCTCTATTTTTTTTTATATCTGGGGATCTTATTACCTTCTTCCCTGTTTTAAACACTCTTTGCCTTTCCGCCTCCTCATCTTCCCTCTCCCTTTTATTCATACCCTACTTCTCTTGCCTTTCTGTCCTTTTTCTTTCCCAGTGCACGAATTTAGTTTAATGATATTTTCAATTAATCCGATTCTATCTAGTCCAGGTAAAAAACGACTTCGTAAAAAAACAAATCGAACCATCTGCCAGAAACATCCAAAATGTGTATTACGAATACATACAGAACAGGTATTCACAAAGTCCGATTAATGGAATGTATACATATTGCCACATCTGAAATGCTTTTATTTACAGAAAAACACGTCACAGTGTCACGTGGTCATGATTTTATCAAATATAGGCCGTTAGTTTCGAAATTAAAATTATTCGTTAGTACCCTACATCTGAAATGTAGTATAAATTCATGCAATTGACTCTAAGTGGCTTAATCCAGGAGTGAAAAATTTGTGTAGATCGACAATTGTGAATTGACAAAACGGTAAGATTTAATACGTCTATTTACATAAATAATAATGAAACTTAAATATTCTGTATGTTTAATAATAATCCACCGATCTTGTAATGGCGTAAACGCTTCAAATGATACAGTCAATGCAATTAAGGACAAGCCCGAATTATTTTTGACAAATCACAAATACTACAGGTCTCGTAAGGAAGCCAAACATACAATTTTATCATCTAAGTAGACAAAATGAAAAGTATTAAATAGTTTCAATGAAACTTTTGTAAGTTAAATATAATTTTAAATCGTCAATAGAATAATTCCTCTGGAATCAAGTCCATGAATTATTTACAAAAGCAGTTTAAAATAATCTTCCATAATTAATACGTACGTGAAAAGATAAATGTCTATTAAAATGTTAATAATGCTGACGTATAAATAAAACAAGCAACTAAAGCGTAAATATTCATGTAACAAATTGTGTATAAAGGGATTTTAACTTAAAAGATTAAGTAGATAACGCCATTAAATGTAAAAACCGATTTTTATTCATTAAAAATTTGACTAATGTTAATAAAAGATATGTTGAAAATTACAAACAAATCTTTTATTTTATTCAATTCATATAAATGGATAAGTGCAAGTATATCAATAAATAAAATTGGTTCCAACAAGTATATAGTTAAAAGCAATTCATTTTAAAACTAATTAAGTCGTACACGGCCCTATACATTGATTTATTTAGATTAGAATATAGTACCTTTACTATATTGTAAAGATTTAATCGCAAAATACGCCAATAATAATAATAATTTTATTTCCAACAACATAACGCCGTTTACTGGAAATATAGATACTACGAATCGAGATGTATTATTAAAATTGTAACGAAACAATAAACAATTAAGATTGTGCGTAGTAGAATTAGAGAATATAGATAAAAATTGTATTGTGAAATAAACAAACCGTTACATTTTTTGAAAAAGAGACGAACTTAATTTTAGTTGAAAGTCCTTAAACGACGAGCGAAATAAATCAATTCTTCACACATTTTATTGTGTAATATAGACATTTTGTTTAAGAGTGAACGAAAATTATGTAGACATCGTGGCGTCTCATAGTAAAAAAAAATTCTAAAATTTGGTCGGCAAATGAAGTGAAACAAATTTCTTGGATACATTTGAGTTTCATTTGATTTCAGAGTTACTTTATTTTCTGTTAAAAATTAAATTTACTTGTGAAAGAGGAAGTTTTACGTTTAATTTAAAACAGTGTAGTATAAATTGGTAAATATTATTCGTATATTAACATGAATTTTGTAACAGAAATTTATGTGTTTAAGAAATATAGTAGGCCACTCGAAGAAATAAATTGCAAACGCATTATAAAATATTCTGTGTAATTATAACGTAAATCATTTATTTAAGTTCAGAATAAGTTTACGCATTAACATCTAAAAGTAATAAATAACTTTAATGGAAGTATAAATTAGTATTATGTCAACAATAAATTTGAAATCTAATTCAGAAAATATAAATGGTAACAAGCTTTCACTGCTAAAACCTTTATTTACGTTAGTTTGGATGGTACCACTTGTCAATAAAATTAATATAGAATTGAAAAAAAATTGTTAAGAAATTTTTTTAATTTTTGCAAAAATATCAAAGGGGACTACTTCTTAGAGCGGATTCACAAATTTTGTACTAAATTAATTGAAAAATTGATATTATAGTTGAGTTTAAACGGTTAGAAAATCGAGCTTATTTGTATCCAAATATCTAAGTCTTATAAAAATTATTAAATCAAAAATATACATTAAGGACCCTGCACACCTCTTATGGGTTTTTAGACCAGAGTCAAATTTAATGAAATTTTAATATGTTATAGACTAAAACTATCTGAACAATATTTGTCATTGGACCAACTTAATATAATGGCTAGTTTTTGATATACAGGGCGTTAAAGCAATAGTTCCTAATAAGAATAATGGCTGTTCAGTGGGTTTTAGTTCAGTGGGTTTTAACATTGATATACGCAAGTGTTACCATTACATATTATACTTTTTTGTAATTTTTATTATTCTGTACTTTCTAACATTTTATACAGGGTGTTTCAACAAAAATTAGTATTAAATATGATTATTTACATGATAAAAAGTGGAACTTATACATAAAATAAACAACCTAATATTTACATGATTTATATACAAGAAACGGAACATTTAGGCGGCAGCATGTCTGTTTAAAACATCTTGAGTAGCGGCTAGCACTTTGGTCTGCGGTAGCCTAATAACTTCTTCGTGCCTTGCATGGCCCAAAAACCAAATAACTGCTGCTATATGTGCATACATTCCTATAGTTCGCGCTCTTGTTTTGCATTGGCAATAGTAGCCAAATATAGGACCACCTTCTTGTTCAGCATCATTATCAGGAACACGGTTATAGATAATTATTATTTGATATTTAATTTGATTTCTATGTCTAGATCTAATTCTAAGCCGAACGAGATTTAATTCGTTGAACGCCGTATCAATTTCGAAAAAGTGGTTGCCCAGTTGGTGATTGTTATCCTGTATGTAGGAAGGTGCTAGTTTAAGTTGGAAAGTTCCGTAAGTTATGCGTCTTAATTGAGCTATATTTAGAACTGGCAAATTTTCTAATTGGTTTTGTTCTAAAGGTGCCCATCTGCCGTGCCGCCTCAACAAGCCTTGATTTTCCGCTCTAGCTTGTACATGATTAGGTTCGTTTACCATTTGAAGCATTTCTTGTGTTAGTTCTTCATTTGCTTCTTCCATATGTAATGGTGGATGGTAGTGGTTTATTAGGGCACAGACAACACGGAAAAATGTCCGCAAATTGGGTATTTGGGCAATTGAAAAGCAGTTACGAAAAATTTTAAATATTGACTGAACGTGTCCGTTTCGAGCTTCTACTACCCACCTTTGCTTAGTAATAATTCTGCTAGCGTTGGCTTCCACAGTTGGCAATTGACGTCTACCTTCTAGCGCTGGTGGAATTTGCACAGATATGCCAATATTATTTAAAAATTCCCGAGCATCTCGGTAGACTCTATCCACAATCACAACATCGCCAGGTTGCAGCCAGTGTCTTAGTTCTTGATCCTGATTATATTGGTATCTTAATATACTCGCATCATTATTTCTTGGGTCGGAAAAGTATGGACCATGAACATCCAAAATATATGCATCTGGGACAACAACTGGCACTGGCTTAACAAGATGGCAATGTTTGTGAACTGAATAGGACTGCCTGAGGGTCTGAAAATTTTTGCTACGCTCTATGTTAACATAAGTGGCATCGATACAAATCATGGCTTTTGGGTTTTCAGGTTCCTCATTAAATAACTCATTTGCAAATCTGGTAACGTGTTCAGCAATAAATTGGTTACGGTTTATGTGACGAGGTCCTAAATTGTGGAGCACAAAATTATTGGGTAATGATTCCTTAACTTTTTGAATTGCCAATGAGACACCCTGTCTGCTACCATAAGAAAACATCGCCGCTAAAAACGTGTCTGAAAGTCCTTGACGTAATTTACATAAAAAACACAGTAAATCTTTTTTTAACTTCTCTCCTTCTTCCGTAAATATTAACATTCGCACAAAGGTTGAACAATTCCCGAAATTGATCCCTGTTTAAGGATGACAGCGCACTTAGCTCCTCATCACTGAAATTGTTTTCATCCGAAAAAGTTTCATTTTTTGTGTTACTTTCTCGTATTGTTGTCAACAACTGATCCAACTCTGCCCCTTTGGCTGTATGGCTTTTTAATGGACCTTATACCATTTTCTAATGGAAAAAGTAATAAACCATTCGCATCAAGATGGACAGGACAAACCTTACAAATACGAGGTATGTATACTCCCTTTCGCATAAAAATATTTGTCCTTGCCTGTCCTGATAAATGTTGAATATTTGCAGCATTATTGCATATTAAACAATGATTAGCACTATATTTTAGAGGAAGCTTCATAATTGTTGGATCTGGATCATTTTCATAGACCTGAATTTCATCTATGATACCTTGATTGCAATTTGTACATAGCCTGGTATTACCATTTATGTCCATTGGCGAAAGTGAAAGTTCCTGTCGTCTTCTCTGAGCAATATTTATCTTCTGGTCGGCATTTTGTCGTAAAATGGTCATTTGTCTGGGATTCCCCACTATTTCACATACATAACACTGAAAGTTTAATCGAAAAGCCATTTTAATGCAAACTTAAATAATGGCTTTAAGGAAACTTAGTTACAGGTGACATTGTCATTTTAAGTAACTGGTTGTTATTAACAATCGAAAGTGTAGGTATGTATCAGGCTTATGGCTATATCTGTAATTTTTAATAGTATTAACTACTAATTTTTATTAAAACACCATGTATAGAATGATAGAAAGTACAGAATAATGAAAAATTACTAAATAGTATAATATGTAATTGTAACACTAGTGTATATCCATGCTAAAACTCACTGAAAAGCCATAATGCTTATTAGGCACTACCACTTTAACGCCCTGTACATCAAAAACTAGCCATTAGATTAAGTTGGTCCAATGTCAAATATTGTTCAGATAGTTTTAGTCTATAATATACTAAAATTTCATTAAATTTGACTGTGGTTTAAAACCCATAAGAGGTGTGCAGGGTCCTTTAGCAAATTATTCTAAAATTAATTTTAATTTGTGCACAATATAAAAACATAAGAACGTAAAATTGACCAACACCATTTAAATTTAGAACCTTTGGGTCATATGACACGATTATTTTAATATTATTGGAGATTGAATATATTAATACGTTTTTGGAGGAATTTTTGAGGTGAAAACGTTATAGTTTTCATCTAACATCAACGCGACACTGGTGATAACCGGCTCGCGAGGTCGTTTAGAATTGTGCCACATGAAATTTTAATAATTATTAAAATTTTAAACGACATTTTTTCGCCATCAAATAGTAAAAATAAGGCCATTTAACACTATTAGTGATTGTATGTAAAATCTGAAAGGGACTAAAGGCCAGATCTGGACAAAATCATAAATATTGGGTGTTAAATTAAATTTAAAATGTGAATGTTTGTATGTTAAACTTGATCGCATACTGAATGTTTAATTACTACATTGCTATTTCACTTTGTTCAAATAATTATAAGAATGTTTTCTCAATTAATAGAATTCTGTGAGTTAACTTCATCGTTAAGAAATGTCAAATTGATACGCATCTCAAGAAAATAAGATATTGTATCGTAAATCAGTATGAAATTTGTATTGTATAGAGATTTTAAAGGAATTTAATAGTTATTTATGCGTAAAGTTACATTCGAAATAAACACAAATGTGGAACAATATTATATAAGATAAGTAAGGATATTTGTACATCGAATATACTTGCCCAGGAGCACAGTTAATTATGTAAGAATAGTGACCAGAGGGATTATATCATATGGATTTAATTACAGTAAGTATACCATTAAGTAATAATTAAACTGATAATTAATGATTGAAGACTAATATGAAATTGAACTTTACGGTATGCACATAATAAGTATATTTATGTTTATAATTAAATTGTGTACATTGACTTTCCGTTTTGTTGTAATGAAGTATTTTTTGCTGTCTTCCAAATAGATTTAATTTTTATATTACTACATAGGTACTATAAGTTTTATTTATATTTCTAAAATTTGTTAATAAATATCTAGCGTTTATTACTATTAAATTGATACTACCGGTATTTAAGATTTTATTTCTGGTTTTGTGGCTTAAACTGAAGGCCAATTAAATTCCAATATCAGAAAAAAAAAAAAATTACCTTCAAGGCTAAAAATATTTATTTAGTCTCACACTTGACAAATTTTACACAGTTCAATTCATCTATTAATGCTCTATTTATAGTGATAAGGAAGTTAATTACACATTGACCTCGGTCAAAATGTCTTAACCAAAAAAGGTGTTTAGCATATTTTGTGTATATAAATTCTGGATTATTATTGCGTTACATAAACATACCACAATCGAATCGATATTTATGATTACTGGTCAGAGATCAATTTAATAAAATTAATAAAGTTATAACTGTTATAAGGTTAAAGAGAACTTTATAGATAGATTTTAGTGACCTCATAATATTATTATATTAGAGGACTTTCGGAACAATGAATAGTAATTATTATTAATAATTAATAATAATTATTATTGATAAACTGAATCTTTATATTAATATTAAATATTAATATCCTTAATTGGAAATAAGTTTTGAGCTGCATAAGGTAAAAATCAGATGCACTAATATTATGTTGTTTGCCAAAATTTAAACTCATGTTGAATCTAAATTATAATTGCCGTCTCCCAACGTGTCGGAATAGGATTGCCATCGTTTCATTACAATTTATCGCCTAGGTAAAGGCACAGCTTTTCCGCTCAACGAGATACTACAAGAATTTTGCAATTTTGACAATTGTGGTCATCTACAAAAACTATGCTTGTGACAAATACTGATGTAATTAAACTCTCTTAACAGCAGTACTTAGCTCTAACCAATATCCAGATAGGATTCACATTTTTCCATGCTAAACTTAATTTGCATAGAACGTGTGAATTCTAATGTGCAGAAATGGCAGCAGTGGTTTGGAATAATTTGATATTTCGAACAATAAAACCTAGTGTACCGTTGCGTTCCGAAGCAACTTTTAATGTGTGAGTATTGAAAGTTAGCTTTGTGTCAAACACTACGCCAAGATCGATACATTCTATTTTGTAATTTATTTTCTTGGATGGAATAGTCAAAACTTATAGGGCGCATTTTGCGAGAAAACGACATCACGTAATATTTTTCAACAATTTGACCATTAATTTATTGGGTTAAGGTCTTATAGAATTACAAACATTAAATATAGTAAGGGTCCATCGTATGAACCTTCGGACTCCATTTGTTGCGATATATTTACTAGATTTTGCTCCAAGGTGCTTGTGATGATGTTCATAATGTTACTACTGATGCCAACACTTTACAATTTGTCTAGCAGTTTTTCATGGCACTATCAGAGGGTTTAGCAAGATCTGTGTATTAACGCTGTTAGAAGTATGTACTTATTTGGTTTGATGTTACTAAACGATTAACTATTTAAGCGATTACAATATTTTTAAAGTTTTAATTAACATGTATAATCAAAATGTAGATTAGTGATACCACTGTTAATTAACTCTGTTAGATCGCTTTGGGTTGTTTGAACGGAACCCCATTCAGCGGGAACTAATCCAATCGAACAACAAAGGTGAAAGTTAGCTAAGTCGTAAAGAACTTTTTGGCACTGGCACTGATGTAGTTTAGAACTGTAGGTGTCTAATTCGTAATGTAGCTGTTCGTTGCGGATGAACCATGGGGAGTTCACTGCGACGCGTAAGATTTTATTTTGGAGTCTTTGTATTTTTGCCAAGTTAGTCTTCGCATATCTTCGGTTTAATTTGTGGTTTACATAGAGTTACCACGTGAGCCGTGAGTAGCAACCCCAGGTATTTTATGGCGGCGTCAGCGGGATTCCAAGGAACGATGTTGTTGTTTATTACTGTGTTAGGAGGAATTGTGATTCTTCTTAAAGAGAATATTTTTGTTTCGCATTTGGTAGAGTTAATTTGGATAGTCTATCTGGTGCACCATGAGTATATCCGATGTATTGCTATCTGCAGCTTCCCTATGGCGTGGATGAGATCGGTGTGTTGAACCAGGATTGCAGTATCGTCTGCAAAGGTCGCTAAGGTTACCTCTGTGTTGGGGATGTCTGATGTAAATATATTGAATAACACCAGTCCCAGCACACTTGCGGTACACCTGCGCGGATGGTCTTTGTTTCTGGTATTGTAGTGTTGATACGTACTGCGAAAGTTCGGTTGTCGAGGAAGAAGGATATTATAGTTTTGAGGTAGTTGGCGACTCTGATCTTGATTATTTTGCTTTTTAAGTCTTCGACCCAGACCTTGACAAAGGTCTGGGCGACATCTAGGAAGACGGCGACGGTGTAACTGTTGTTTTCAAATATCGCTCCTTTATTTTTTCGGATATTTGTTGTAGTTGATGTTGCGTTGAATATAATTTTCTGAACCCAAACTGAAATGGTGGCAGTATATTGAGTGGCGTTAGTTCGTTTATTAACTGACAGTGGATGATCTTCTCTAGGAGGTTTGAGAATGTAGTCAACAAGCTTATTGGCCTGTAACTGTTCATCAGTTTTTATCTTTAGCCGGCTTGGGAAATACCAGTACGTGGGCGTGCTTCCGTTTTTTTGAGAAGTATCCTTGTCGGAGACATGAGTTATATGGCGAGGGATGATATGGCTTTATTAGTGAGGTGAGTTAATACTAAGTTAGTTACGAGGTCATGTCCGGGGACGTTGTAGGTGATATCGGTTCAGATATAACTGGCTGGTTAGTTCAATATCGTTAATTATGTATGCTGCTTCATGTGGAGCACAGATACATTTTGGAGTGAAAACTTTCAATTAGTGAGCTGCAAAGGCTGCTGCTTTTCCTTCGTCGGTGGCAAGGGGTGCATTATCTACGTCTGGTGTTGGGATTACCTCGCGTTGCTTTACTTCACATTCCGATATTACCTAGTTGAACGTATTTTTGATATGCGTTGCTTCTCAACTCACCCAGTTCGGGTTTTAAGCTGTGAGTTAACTTGTTTAGTAAACGTTGCTTCCGGTTTTCTTTTTCTTTGCCATTCTCGCCTGGTATGACTTTTTATTTTAATCAGTTCTGTGATTTCGTATGGTAAATAGGTTTTCTTGTGGTTTTAGAATCAAGGGTTGACTCTTGAACACAATCGGTTATTGATGTTGTTAGCTTGGATATTGCGATATTTATGCCTTCGTTATTGTTTAAGTTGGTTGGGCACTTCAACTATTTATCCAGGTTGGTTTGGAAGTCGTCCCACTTTACTACCCCGTTTATAAGTCTAGGAGTTGGCTGTGCCACTTGCACATATAATTACAGGTAAGTGGTCTAAGTCAAGTTATTCTACAACCTTTTGAAACATCGGTTTAGGGAAGTTCTTTTGTAAGGCAATGACTAGTATGTTGGGCAGGTGATCTTTACGATATGGATATTAGGTGTATTTCTTCGGAGTTATTACCTGGAAAGAATATTTTGTCGCGTAGCCTTGCACCTTGATTCCCTCGGGATTATTATGGATGATTATAACAAAACGGTTTTTAGATCAACACCTTAAATATTTCATGTCGGCAATAATTCCATTTTGTAACAACCTGATCTTTTGAAAACCTCCGAGAGTCAAACAAAAAAAAATAACACTGTGGATCAAATCTAAGTACAAGGTAATTTCTTATTTCTATGCTGCGAGGTAGTTTTGGTCTTTTTCTCATTTGACTCACGTACAATAAATGACATTACCTTCTAAAGTTAAGAAACGAGACTTATTGGAGATTGCATAAGCATCAAAATTGGATAAAGTTTTTGTGATAAATTATTACACCATATCTTGTGATAAAGCAGGGCATTAAACCAATTTATGTGAACAGCGGTAATAATGTAGGTAATAAATTTGTCTAAAATGCCCAATATAATGTCTAATACGTAAAAATGCGATACATTGGTCAAACAAAGCAAACAGTAAAAGTTGGTATTTTTAAATACAATAGTAGCAGAGGGTTCATTCCAAATCTGTACCATAGAGATACAATGCTAGGTACTAAACAAGTTAAATATATGCGTGTAAAGTATGCACTTCTAAAAAATGTTAATTAACAGGCGTATTGTAAATGTACTTTAATAATTTATATTTGCGCTTGAAGCGTTTTCCGTTTTCAAATTTAAAAGAACAAACTCAATTATATTTATTACACTTCAGAAGACAATATTGAGAAAAAACTTTTTTATTAAAAATTCGACGTTTTTTTAGTACCTTGTAGAATAAATTTGTTTAATTCAATAAATTTTACTTGAATAAGTCAATACGTAAAATATAGAAGTAATGCAAAAACAAAGTAAAATTTATTTTAGCCAAAAATCCGTAAATTAAGTTTTAATTGAAAAATAAGAGGACGCTGCGTAACTCGAAGTTCATTAAAAATTATTACGGATAATATGATCACACCTTTTATAGCTACAAAGCTGAGAGGATAAGCTCGGAAACTTAATTAATCCGAGTTATAGAAGAACTTGGAAGTAATGGATTAACAACTATACATATGTACTTACCCAAATTTCTTTTGGAATTGGGCGTAATTGCAGAATTACTAAATCCGGCCACTTTGTCGGAGAGGTTTAATAAATCCTAAATTTTCAAAAATTTAAACTTACATTAGTAGACTGTTCCTAAAAACCTTAATTTTCACGTAACGTTTACATTAGAAAAATTTCTAAAACTTAATTAAATCACGCTCAAACGATCAAAGCTTTACCTTTAGTAAAGTAAATAAAAACTATGAAACGCACTAATTTAAAAAGAAGACAAATTTTATCGTACACGTGCCTTTAGAGCTCGCATTATAATCCATCCCTTCCAAAGCGTTGCTCGAAGAGAACTGATAGAGCTTTCTAAAACCGTCAAAAGTAAAATGATCAAGCGCGAATTTTTAGAATTTCGTGGGATCCGTCCTAATTATACATTTTTTTTTACAAATTTTTCAATTTTAAACTGATGGAACTGAAGAAAATTTACATAACGAATAATTTGTTATTTGAGAACAGACCTTATACAGAGAGTACTAAGTAACTAAATAATTAATGCAAATCTTAATTTAAACTTGCATAAAAAAATTTCTAACTTTCTTACTAATATGATACAAGAATAAAATAATAATAAATTAGTTAACGTTTATGTAAATGCGTTAATTAATTCTTGCATACTTTATGCTCGCATACATGCTCGCATTTCGCTTATTAGTTTCAAACTTCATAGACAGCATTTATGATGAACATTAATCTTTGTTAGAACTATTTATTGTGGGTCTCTTACTGCTTCATTCGCACTTTGATCACGTTAACTATCGTACCGACATATCGTCGACAATATTCTCAAACCTCGTAAATCTGTTTTTTTATTTGTTTTTTGCACCAAACCAATCCACGTATGTTTTTCTACGTTATATTACCAAACCCCGTATAAAATAATAGTATATTATTCAACAATCATATAATGATGGCTGTTATTCATGCGGATGATGTTTATGATACCAGCCGTAGGCGAGTGTCATTAATTATCCAAGCGAATAGTAGAACACTATACTTTGTCCACGACTACCAAATAATTTTAGTTACAATTAAGTACTACATGTCTTTATTTTTAAGTGACTAACATTGCATTAATAACATTGCAACAAAATATTAGATTTCTCTCCAACTAGCAAGAAAAATTATTTCTTAGCATTAATATTAATTTTTGTGTTTACACAGTGTGTTAAGTTACACGTAAGAATCGAACTTAAATCTACATTAATTTTTTGGTTATTTGTATATAATATGGTCTAGTATTCATGTGTTTGACAAGAAGGATTTTGTTGTATTTCAGCTGCGTCCATTTTATATTTGAAAGTTATGAATGTATCCTTCTGCTACTGTTTATGCCCCATCACGCCCGACCAGGTCCACACTTATTTCAAAAAAGGAAAAGGTTCTGCCCCAGGTCATGACGACCTAATTCGCAAAATCCTCCATCACTTACCCGACCCAGCCTTCCGACTACTTTCCAACATATACAGCCAATGCCTAATCCTATTCCATATCCCGACGGACTGGAAATCAGCCTCCACCCTCATGATACCGAAACCCCACGCCGACCTAACCTCACTCTTCTCTTATAGATCAATCTCCCTCCTGAGTTTCCTTGGAAAATGCTTTGAGCAAATTCTAGCCAAGCGACCCAGGGACCACCTAAAATTCAACAACCTCCTTCCTAATAGCCAATTCGGCTTCCGTCCCAACCGAAAGTGTCACGATCCCTTGTGCACAAGATCCGAAACCTCAACATTACCGACCCCTTCTCAAAACTCGTACCTGGCCAATCGGTCAGTTCGGGTAAAAGTAGGAAAAACCTTCTCCGATCCTTTTCAACCTACAGCAGGCGTACCGTAAGGTTCTGCCTTAGTCCCTATCCTTTACACCATCTTTGCATCAGACGTTCCCGAAGTTACACAACCCGGAGTAGTTGTTGCGCAGTTTGCGGATGACACCGCCTTTTGGACGGTTAATCGGCACAGCGAAACGGCTTCCTGCCTCATATCCAAAACCACTTTTCCAACTGGGCGAACCGGTGGATAGTCTCCATCAATCCTTCCAAAACCCAAACATTCCTCTTCCGACATCCTAATTACACCGAACATAAGTTCCCTCCAGAAACGTTTCTCTCACCCTAAACCAAGAAAGATTCACACTCCAAGACGAAGTCACCTACCTAGGAATCTCTTCACTAGAACCCTCAATTGGCTCCCCGATGTGAAAAGAACACTCAACAGGACTAGAAACCGCGCAAACCTACGGGGCACCCTCTGGGGTAGTATCAGAGGTTGCCACCCTAAAACACTTCAACACACCTACAAAAGATACATCCGCCCTGTTATGGATTTCCGAGCACCTATATACACCAATATAAACCCCAATCACGTTTGCTCTATCGCCTCCTGTGAACGCCGAATTTTTAAACGCATGCACACGTTACCCCTCAGTTACCCTAGTGAGCTCACAACACAACACAAAAACATACCACCAATCACACACAGAATACAAACACTTCAGAAAAAATTTGCACATAAAATAATTTTTGACGATACTATCCCAGCCAAAGGAATCCTTACCACTCCCTACAACTACCGTTTTCCCCAATTCCCGCGAAGGAAACCTAAATTAAAATTCAAGAATCCCCCCGCAATCCTTACACAACTCCTTGGCGACCTCCCAGAGGAGATAAAAGAATCCCTAGACAACATCCCATATGCCCTCCGCACCCCCCCGCCTATTCGACGACGACCTAGCATGATACCGCACAAAGAATCGGATTAACCACCCTAAGCACGCTACACCCCACTAAGCAACACGCGTACTTAAACCAATTAACACATTATTCAATAATCAAATAAACCTAATTTTTTTTTCTTTTTTTTACACCAAAAATAACCACACCTCATGATTGTACGCTATACAATAACACAAAACATCGCACCGCCAACAAGAATGGATTGACCAGGGCTGAAGAAGAGGAGAAGGACTCCTGAACAGTATACGCTAAGGATATATATATATATATATATATATATATATATATATATATATATATATATATATATATATATATATATATATAAGCTAATAATACGTAAAACAGTAACCATAATCATGAGCATACTAACAAAAAAAAATCTGCTACTGCCGTAGGTTTCCATCCACCATGTCGTTTCAATGCAGTTATATCGCCGCCTGCGTCTACAACTATAGTCGCAGAAGATCTACGAAAACTGCGACTAGAGTATATTTCTGGGTTGGGCAATTTAAAAAATATTACTACTTGTTTCACCATTTGTGTAAATTATCCTTTGTGAGGTGCATTTGCCGTTTTGATAGTTTCGAAAGAAGATATTAGATTTGACAGAAGGTGGACGAAAGCTGATGTACTTTTTGCAAATTTGGTGAAATTTATCAGTGATTATAAATTTTCGGGTAATTTTTGTATTGGTATTTAGCACCTTTACCAACAAAGCCAATCCGAGTTCTTGTACATTTTTTAGTTTAATATTGTACATTACCCCCATTATCACTGCAACCTAATATATATATATATATATATATATATATATATATATAATTTATACCTTTGGTTATTAACAAAATTGTTTAAATAAGCCCACCAGCATGACTTAGCTGTCTTGGTGTACAGAGATGGAACGCCATGACAGACCACCGCCCGACCGGTTTTGGCATTATTGTGACTCATCCGAAGCGAGTAGATCTGTCATGGAATATCTCGACTCTGAATTATTTTTTATATATTTATATCCTCTTCAGAAAAAATACTGACCATTTAAGCCCTAAAACCTTCATGCGTCTTAAAAAGGCTCTTAATTTGACTTACTTTTCAATATCAATAGTAGGAGGGCACTTGAAGACAAAATGGAGTGGAAGAAGCCACGTGGCCGTGGCCATTTCCCACCTCTGTTTTGACGGGTTCTTTTTGGGGCCCTTTTTCAACCCCTAGATGAAATTTTTATTCCCTTGATGGCATTTTTACCCTAATTAGAGACCTTTTGTCTGTCTTGAAGGGAGGGGTCGACTTATTTTCGGGAGCGATTTTCAACCTCTTGATGGCATTTTCAGTCTCTTGACTGTATTTTCACTCCTAATTAAGGCCTTTTAGGCAGTATTAAGAGCCTTTTTGTCAGTCCACTCCCAGTGTTTACGGTACAGGGCGGCCACATGACTGGTGTGGGGATGGCTACGTGACATTTTCACCACTAATTAGGCCTTTTTGACAGTTTAGCCCCTGGAGGGTAGGCAACCGCAGTCACCCTGCGCGCGCATGCAGTGTGCTGATCAGAGGACCTGAGGGTAGGCTACGCCCCCTAGCTTCTGATTGGTCCAAGGGCCCGACCCCTGGTTTCTGATTGGTTGCGGCTATTTTGTGGGCCATTCCTCCACCATTTTAGTTTTAATTATGACGTGTTAATCAAAGTTCTCGGCCATTTGGTTTTTTTTTGGCGGAAAATTTGAAATGGTATGTGGGCCCTAATGCTAAGCAAAAGGCAGGTATAGGACGCTGCGACGTGGTCTTGGGTCTTCACCCCTCTGTTAAGGCCTACTTATTTTGATTTTAATTATGAGTCAATCAAATTTCCCTACCATTTTGTTTTTAATCATGTCATAACTAAATTCAGAGGTAGTCACGTGGGGAAGGGGCGGGGCAAGACAAAGTCTAATTATTTTAATTATGAGTCATAATTAAAGCCCTCGGTCATTTCATTTTGGCGGTATATTTGAATATTCTAATAAGGATTGATAACACTTGCAAGACAGGTGTAGAACATAGGAACTAGCTCGCGGATCTTCGCCCCTGTTACGAATCACATTTTAATTATGAGTCATAATCAAACTCCTATCACAGATCTTTTCAGATCAATCTCAATCAGATCAATCTCAATTGTATCAGCTGTATATCTTTAAAGGTACATGCACATCCCTGTAATCGTTAGGGTTGGAAATTTCAAATAGTATTCTAATAAGGGGCCGTCATACTATCTCATAAGACAGCTATAGGCCTCCGAAACTTATTCTCAGGTCTTCGCCCTCTGATTGCTTGTGACGCCATCTACTGGTGTATTTTTAAAACTAATGAATGTTTTCTGTAATAGGGGCTGGCGTTATTGGAAATGGAAAAAATAATCTGCCTTATCGGAAACACCTCTGTCAAAATGGGTCTTAGATTTATAAGCAAACCTGAACGTCCTAAGTTGTTATTAATCTGTTTTTAATTATGAGTCATAATTAAATTTTGACAGCCATTCTATTTTGGCGCTAAATTTCAAATAGTATTCTAATAACGGTCCCTCATGCTATGTCACAAGCCAGGTATAGGACACCGTAATTTGCCCTCGGATCTTTGTCCCAAAATTCCGCACCCGATTTGCTTTCAATTAAGAGTCATGTTTAAATTTTGCAGATTAACTTGCTTTGTTGGCTATCTTGGAGACCATTTTGGTTTTGGCGGGAAATTTGAAATTGTATTCTAGTAAGGGCGCTCTCATATTAACTCATAAGATAGTTGTAGGACTCGAAGGTTTTTCTAGGGTCGTCGCGCCTGGTTAGGTCTTCGCCACCTTGCAGGAAATTTGAAATTGTATTCTAATAAGGGGCCCTCATACTATCTCATAAGACAGCTATAGGATGCCGGAACTTTCGGGCTTTCGCCCCTTGTCAAAAGGCACAAATTAATCAAATCAATCAATCGACCAATAAAATCAGCCGAATCAATCAATCAACCTCGATCAAATCAATTAAGCAAATAAATCTCAAACAAATCACTCTCGATTAAATCAAACAATCAGATCAATCACAATCAATCAAAGCAATTAATCAAATCAGTCAAATCAATCAATCTCAATCAAATCAATCAAGAAGCTGAGCTAACAATTCTTCATAACCTTCAGGTAACGGTTCTCCCACTGTATGTACCTAACTCCCATGAGCGGTAGCTTACTTCGTAGATAAGGCTAACCGACACTCATTGCTGGTACTCTTCCTAAACGTGAGGGCACCGGCGTGGCAAAACAGCCGACCATCCGCAAATCAATCTCAATCAATTCAATCTCAACCAAATCATAATTTACAGCTTGAAAAAATCAGCTTACAAATACTGGTTTGGCTTAATTTAGCTTGCTAAAACCAACCACAATTCAAAAAACATGAGATATACGTATATTAAATTAGCGTGTAATACCATTGCCGTGTTTTGCATACAGTAATAAAAATACGTTTTAGAGTTAACTTAGTCAAAATACCTATTCAATAACTCGCAATCAGATCACTATATTATTTTACATACAAGGAGTGTCTTATCGGATATACCTCTGACAAAACGACCCTAGATTTATGAACAAGCTTGAGCGCACTATTTCGTTTTTTGAAAATGGTCAAATGTCCGGAGATAAATAAACAGTCCGACTTAAACTTCCAACTTTGATAACTGTGACAACTGTGTTTTATTTTGCCAAATGCTTATCATTATCATTAGACAACCATAATAATAATAATAATGTCACCCAAATTAGCGTGTAACACTATTGTTGAGTTTTGAGTAGTGATACAAAATACGTTTTACAGTTAAATTAATAAAAACTCCTATACAACAAGTATAACTTGAAATCACTCCTCTAGCAATTAAATAAAGTAAATAAAACATGGGGTAAGGGTTAAAACAACGATCACTTGCCAGGGTTGTTGTCTATAATGGTGTTGGGAGAACGTCTTGACAAGGTAAACAGCTGCTTCACTTTCGGTGTCTTGTTTATAACTGAATAATACAAAGTACTTAGAGGCCTCCAGCAATCATTAATATAAAGTAATTATTTTCTTGATTATGTAACCACAATAACAACAGTTCACTATTCAAGTACATCTAATTACGTGAAAGTTGACTGTCCTTGAAAATGGAAATATGATGTTCACGTTCCTTGTGCGTGACAAAAAATCCCTCTAATTACGCTTATTTTTAAAAGTATACTTGTTTGTTTGTGGTGTATTTTTAAACTAGCACATGTTTTCTGTAACGGAAGTTGATTGCGACTCTACCTAGTAATATATTTTTAAAAGCATATTTGTTTGTCGGCGACGCCGTCTAGTGATGTATTTTTAAACTATCGAATGTTTTTTGTAATAAAAGATAATCGTGGTCACCTCCCTCGTCTCGCCTGCCTCTCTTTGGGTTCGCTCATCACCCTTGTCTCTCTCGTTTCTCTCACCTCCCGCGGGTCCCTCGTTTCCGAGGTCTCTCGCGTCTCTCACCGTTCTCGTCTTTCTCGTTTTTATCTTTGCTCTCGTTTCTCACGTCTCTCTCGCATCTCCCGCCTCTCTCGTCTCTTTTCACGACAATTTCGGAAAAATCTTCGTGCTGTATTGCCCTCATTTGTTTTCCTAATCCAGACTTTTCCCGAAATTCGCGTATTATATATTTCTTTCTTGTTAAAAACAATGCCTTGTTATCCCCTCACACTTGCCAAGTTTTAGAATCTAATCTGTAGGCTATATGTAACAAACACTCAAAAAAGCGAATATAGGACAAGAGCAGCTTCGTTACATGGACGCAACTTTATTCATTCAATAAGAATAAACTCTTTTGGGCCAGCACCACAGATATAACATTTTTGAGTGGACGAATTTGTCGTAAGGGAGTTACATACTTTTCCGTCAACCATGGTTTTAAATAACAGATGATTGGTGGAAAAGTTTCTTTGGCCAACACATATTTTTGAAAGATCTTTAATTTGCAACATGTAAATTCATTCTTGATAAGAAAATCAGTATGTTTGATAAACAGAATCCTAATAGGCATACAAAAATGTGTGAACGACGTACGAACATTCAGAAGTATTTTTTTTACCGTTACCGTTTTCAACATTACACTGCGAACGAACTAGAGATGTTATAACAATATTAGAATCATCTGATTCATTGCTTTCAAATCTTTGTTTGTAGTTTTTTTGACTACCACTACTATCAGCTCCCCATTTGTACGCCCTTTGTTAATTAATATTATAGTCGTAAGAAGAATAAAAAGCAGTGCGATTCGCTTAACTGTGTGGTCTAACAATGCTTGCAAATTTATTTCCGCTGATATTTCCGTGGTCTCGATACAGTTTGGAGAATAGCGTTTCTTCTTGGCTTCGATAATCTGATGGTAACTTGGATATAGTTGCTTAAATCCTTTTCTTTTAGCGGACATTCGCAATCCGATATATTGACTACGTGTGAGTTTAAGCGCAATGAATAATGCTAGAGCCTCATCAGTTGCATACGGAACATTAATATCATTTTTAGTCATGAATCGCTTGAAACGAGTTGGGTGAATGCGTTATTCTACGTAAAACAACTGTTGCATCCCTTTTACCATTGGAACGAAGTTTCATTTCCGTGGCTAAGGACAATTCCTGGGTGCTCAATTCACATAACTCCTTAACTCTTCGTTTCCGTGTACGATTGGCTGCTTCTAAAAATGTTTTTTTTTGGGCGATCACGACTTTTCAATTTAAATTTTTGTGAGATTTTACCTATATTACAAAAGGATGAATTATGTCGTAACCACTCCTTATTTTTCTTTTTAAAATCTGGCAAAAATCTTCGACTCTCTTTCGATTTTCTAAGAAGAACAATAGAGAAGTTTTTAATTTCGCCTTGTATATTTTTTATGTCATCATCAGTAATATTGTCGCTTCCAGTACAGCTTACTATATGTTGTGTCAAATAAGCTTGCGAGTCAGTAAGAGTTGATTGAAATTTACACCGTAGCGTTAATTTCTCGAAGAGATCGTTACTGCAAATATGTATGCTTCTCTCTAAAAAAAAATCGAAAAATTAGAAACAGGCATGGAAACTGTGTATTTCTATAATGTACGATGGGTAACTCTTTAGATTTTCGCGACTGCTGTATGTACTGTTGGTTTCTCGAGTGTTGATCCGCGTAGCTCTTCTGGTCTACAAAAGACCATTTGTTGCAAAACGACCTTTCCGCAAAGTCTCATTTGCCATCCTCAGGTTGGTAACTGCCTGCTTCTGCTTCGAATTAATCGAACTGAACTAACTTCCTGTTGTGTGTGCTGCTGCTTATGTACCATATTGCTTCCACTCACTACTTTCACTGTTTGCACTGCTTTCACTGCTTTCGCTGCTTTCACTACCTTCACTGATTTTACTGTTTGCTTCCCTGTTTTCACTTATTCTTTTGTTGATTCTGTTTTAGGTGTTGTGTATTTTAGTTGTTTAAGGATTAATGATGTTTTCCATATTGATGGTAGTATCAGAGCATCGCCTCTATAAATTTATAGCTGTTGACATAGGATCCTTCGAAAAAAAAATGCCGATCATAGTTCAATTGTGTTTTACATTTAACTGAAGCATCTGGACTGTCTGTCACTTGAGGAATAGAAGATACCCTGGAGTTATTCGAATCTTCATTTACGCCTACTGTAATTTCCGTACCAACATGCATGCATCGCTACATTGCATTACAAAAATTGGTGCATCAGATACATTTTCTGCAGTACTGTTTCAATAATATCAGAATCAAATTCCGAATACATTCCTTCAAAACTGCACCTAATAACTCCTTGATCCGTACATCAGTATTTGTAATGAAACATGATTGAGAACCACATATTTTTTTCGTCAACTGTTTGAAGTTTTTTTAATATTGTCATATTTACCTTTAACAGTTCGCCAGTCTCTATGAATCATCCCGCTTGCTTCATTAAATTCTTCAGACAGGTTTTTCTATTCTACTTCCTTTTCTTTGGTTGTCACAGCATCAGTTTTCTTACTCTCAAATATGTCTTTTGTGTCAATTACAAGTTGCAATAATAAATCAATTTCGTCTTCTTCTTCTTCTATCTTTTTTGTTCATTTTATAGTGATGTTTAAGTTAAGTTAAGAAGATTGAATTTAAAGAAAACATGCAACATAACCTACTTCCTTCAACATACAAGATTTTTTAGTAATAGAAAATTTTTAACACAGGTGACTGAATGTGAACAAACGATGTTACCAACTTGGTGTTGAATTTTCATTTGTGAAAATTGTAGTTTCAGCAGCACGCATAGATAAGCGACTGCTATAGCACTAAATGGGATAAATTATATAGACATTCATAAATAAATAGTTAAATTGTGAGTTGAAGAAAAGAATAGTGATTTTCTTCAAGGAATTTAAAAAAGTGTGAAAGCAGATTTGAAAATAACACAGCAAATATTTTGTTGACAGTGTACAGTAGTACAGCGTGCGACGATAATAATAAAAAGAAAGCCTTAAGTAACCCTTTAAGTAACCGAACTAAAAGTTTGTAAATTTAGTTAAGACGTTGGTGATCATAATTGACATTGAATGAAGTACATGTGTACAATCGGTAGTAAAATAAAGCCAATTGTATAAAGGCAACTAATAATTTTAATATTTATGTAGAAACAGTTGTGTTAAACGTTTACGTTGAAGGACAAACCTTAAAGTAAAGCAAAGAGCTCATGTGAACCACGCGTGTGAACGAGACATTTGAGTTCTACCGTGAGATTAACGGCCGGATTATTCGCCAGCGCGGTCGTATTTTGTGTTTTGTGCAACTGTGTTTGCAAATTTAAAAAGGATTGCTGAAAGCAGATCATATGGACTTCAGTCCATCACGGATAAAGGATTAATTAACGTAAATTGTAAGAACTAGTTTTAGGTTTTGTTCAACAGATACATGTACGATTATCTTTTAGGTTCATTTTTGCTTGTTGGGTTAATCATTGTTAATTGTGAGTAAAAGGGATAATCGTACTTTATCTATTTTAATGTGTTTAGTATATAAGAATTTGCGGGAATTTTTAATAATTATTTTTGCAGTGTACTCTTGAAGCCACGTGTGTGTACACATTTACATTTCAAAATTGGTCAATATATATTCGTTATTTAATTTTATTTTGTTGTTTATTTGTGTCAGCTGAGATAAAATTTTAGCATTAACCTGTGTAAATTTACCTAATGGGTTACGTCTTTTGATAATTGAAAATAATCTTTGAATAATTTTGAGTTTAATGATTGATCTGAAATTTCTTCATAAACCAGATCGATTACAAAACTTTAACTATTTTAACTATTTTGGATTGTTTTACAGTTAATCAAATACTGAACACTACTCACACAGTATTTTTATTAAGTATAAATTACAGATTTGTAGTATTAAAATTTAAATCTATTGATGAATGTTTAAATACGATTTTTAAAGAGAAAGTATTAATAAAATATAAAGATATTATTTATGATCAAAGCATTGACCGTTCTATTTTAAAATTTTCAGTAACCAACGAATGTCTTGTTGATATAACGATTATTAAATCGACTTTTTTTATAGTGATTCTTTTCTAAATTGGGTATTGTTTAGTTCGGAGTTTTATAACGGTTAGAAATATAAATTTATAGGTATCCGAGGGATGCTTAAAAATTATTGAAATTAACGTTTTATGATTTGGAATTTTCATATTTACGGGGTGTGTTCAATAAGTTTATGAAGGCCTGTGCATTTCAAAATTTTCTTAAGCTTTTGGATCAATTTATTTTCAAGTGTGAGTGAGTTTGAGTGGTGAATGGTTTTACTGAGTAGCCTACAATCCTGTCTTCCACAATCAAATAGGATTAATTTAACATCCAACCTAAGAATATTTATTTTAGCAAAATTTAAGATTGTGGTGGCGCCTAGAGACAATTTTTCCTGGACTGAGCATTGCGCCTAGTTCGGTTTGGACGTGTAACAGTGTCAGATAAATAAATTACTTTCACCGGATAATAAAAATATGTAATTTTGATAATACCAATATTATTTGTGGTTTTTCTCTAATAAATTTAAATACCTTATATAATGCTTAGAAGCTATTTTGTCAAATAAATCTGTAAGTTTTATACAATAGAACTACGACAGAGGTTTATCTCACCCTGTATAAATCAAGTCAATGGAATAAAATATGCTTTTCTTACCTATTTTAATGCTTTCTCCGATTTCTTTCCATATTGTTACGGTAAAAACTGGCAGTGAAAACGGGATAACAGATAAAATTGGATTTTGCTCGACTAGTCAGCGGCTGAAGTGGATTCGGTATACTAAATTTTGCGCACAATGGGATAGTTTGTCCTACATAAGTCCAAATAGGGCATGAAATCGACATAAAATCGGAAAAGGATACCAGAGTATTTGAAATGTCACGATGGGGGTTGAAATTCTTAATTACGTTAGTTCACAGCTTGCTCAAAATACTAAAATAACTCGCTTACTTGAACGTAATATTCGCAGGTGGCACTGGGCAGATCCCGCTAACCTGAAAGGCTTCAAACATGTTTGCACGCTTAACTAAAATAAAAGCGTGTCCCAAATATCAATCAATCACTAGTTTGATCAAAAACGATTATCTATTGTTACGTTACGTTACCCAAAAAAATTCGGTTCTTAAAGTAATTTCACTTCAACAATCGAAAAACTCTTTAATTCTGTTTACAACCACTCAAATCGCAATTAATTAGGACCATTTTATAAAAGAAAATAAAGCTTTGATTGATCGACCTCTAAATATTACGTTATAATTAAATAATCACTTGAACCTAAACACAATGTATTGACGTTAATTCAATGAGTTAATAAAAAAAACACTAAATACGCGCGTTATCAGGTGCTGTGTAATAATAGGTTCACATTAAAAAAACACAAGTCCAATAACCTGACAATGTATACAATACACATAATTAATAAAGAAACATCGAGTAATCAACACACTTGTTACGTTAATTGCTTGTTATGCAAGTTATATCACCTGGTTACTTAATAGGTGGCGAGACTAGCTAGTTCACGTGGTCATAATGTACTCATCACACACAATTTCGATTAAAATTCGAATTCGAATAAATAAAGTTGGATAATTAAAAGACGGATGGATACGTCTATATTGAAATTTAAACGACAAAAATAAAGAAAAGTTAATCTTTAAAAAAACATACATATTCAACCGTGTATATAAACGCATATCAAAGATAGTAAAATTGCACACCATAAATTTAGTAGCATATGTCAGTCACCACAATAAGAAAACAAAACACAGAAATGTTACCTTACATCGAGGATGTCCTTTTGTTACACACTCACTTGGAATGCACCTAGACTGTGCCCTCGCGGGTCTCGGCTATATGATTGATGTTGAACCGACGCTCGAAATATAATTCAGCTCGTGACTGCCTCTCTTTCAACTCACGTTTTAATGAAATTTCAATTGGTTGTACGTACACTAATAATTATATTATTTAACTTTTCTTTACTGTGATCTAGTTCTGCTTAGTATTTATACTCACAAATTCTGAATAACACTTGTTATTTGATTATCGGCAAACTGTGAACTTTACGTCTGAAACTTAGAAACGAACGTTGGATTTTTCTGCAACAAAAAGCAACGACCTCTCCAGAGAACGGCGAAAGCACTAGGTAAATTCAAACACTTTACGTCATCCTGCATAAAAACGTTGGCCTAGTGACTGTCTAAATCTGTTGTCGTTTTTGTAACGCCCCCTTTTCATTAATTAAATAAATAATGATTTACGTTTAAATGTAATGCTTAAAACAAACTTTTGCATGCCTTTAAAGGGGCTTAATAGAGGAGTGAAAAATTTATGTAGGTCGATAGTTGTGGATTGGTAAAAAGGTTTAATATATCTATTGCTTTCTCATATACGTACGTATAAAGAGAAAGCTGTGTAATAGGTTTATGGGGTTGTGGTCAAAAAAAGAACTTGAAAATTTAAAATCAGGTATAATTGATTGCCTTCTCTTCAACTAAAATATTTTCAGAATTCTGGCGCTTCCGGTTATACCGGAAGTCGCCATCTACTTTGTTGTTTTTAATGGAACGCATTATATATTTTTGCATTTTTTGATGGCAACCATAATTTTGAATCTTTTTATTGAAAGTATACCATGTCCATCACGGTTTTTGAGATAAAAATTATTTTCCGAAATCTTCACAGCTGGTTGATGTTTACAAAATGGAGTGTAACTCCTATTTGGATTGAGGTAAAAAGTAAAATCCAATTCAGTTTGTAGTTTAAAGATGCCTTTATAGCATGCATTTTTTTAAATAAAAATCTTTGCTTGAGAATAATTCCTAAATTTATACTTCATCCAGAGCTAAGAATGTAAAAAAATTAATTTTTTTAAATCAAATACCCTATTTTTGCTCTCTCATATACGTACGTATAAAGAGAAAGCTATGTAATCGATTTAAATTTTCGAACACTATTTTTACATTTCTCGACGTTTTGTGGCCTAAACAATACGAAAAATACCTTTTTAGAAAAGAAAATCTCGTGTCTGATTGTGTGTGCGTATGCGTGTGCGTGTGCCGTGTGCGTATGCGTGTGCGTGTGCGTGTGTGTGTGCGTGTGCGTGCGCGAGTGTGTGTGTGTGCTTGTGCGTGTGCATGTGGGTGTGCGTGTGCGTGGGCGTGTGCGTGTGCGTGTGCGTGTGCGTGTGCGTGTGCGTGTGCGTATGCGTGTGCGTGTGCGTGTGCGTGTGCGTGTGCGTGTCCGTGTGCGTTTGCGTATGTATGTGTGGGGTATTATAGTGTTATTTAATTTATCAACCGATTTTTTTGAAAGTCGGGTACTGAGAGTTTTTAAGATGACTAAGTATAAACCATTCGTCAAAATGAATGAAAAGAAAATTTAAAATGGCGGATCAAGAATGGGGAATTATCGTGTTTAACATGTGATATGACTAAAATTCAGGTATTTTGGGCTAATGGTGTTGGGGTTTTTTATGATCGCCAGGAATCAATTATTTGTCAAAATAAAAAAATTCATAAAGGGGAATTACGTTTGTTTAAAAACCGATATGACTCAAACAAACTGTTCTACAGTTATTTCCAAAAAACGGAAACTTTTAATTCCTTAACCATTACTTCGAGAATGCATGAGTGGTTGCTATGGATACAAGAAATAATTTTTCAGATGTCAAGGTTTTAATGTTTGTGACTTAGTACTTATCTCTTAAATGACTTGATATTATTGCTAAAATAATGTTTACACAGATGAAGAAAATATTAATTTATTTTTTATACATGGAAAATGTTACAAGATTTGTAGTAGAACTTGCACAATATTTAATGAAAACTATTCACATTTACTGCAAATGACAAAAAATGGATGTAAAAAACTAGAAACGAATTATATTAAATGTTTGAAATGGTGGCTGTTCGCGTTCCAGCATGATGATAAGCGTGAAGGAATACCCTCCAGTACTGCTGTTCATACTTTTTGAGGAGAGAGCTTGTCGAATGCTGCACGCACGCAAACCTCTAATTCCTTCCACGTGTTTACCGGCAGACGTGATGCTTGATATGTCCAAAGGTGTCAAATCTGGAGATCTAGCAGGCCAGTTCTATGATCCTAACCGCCTTAACCACCTGTTTTCGAACATTATGGTGAGTTCTCAGGATACTTACTGGGTGCAATGGGTTGGTGCTCCATCCAATTGATACCAGTAAGCTCTTATCAAGTTCAAAGGCAAGTTGTTTAGAAAATCTACTAGTACAGTCCGTAATAAATTGAGGTAACGCGCCGCCGTCAACACGCCGTCATAATTGACATAAGAGAACCTGTCATCCATCATGAGGCAAAATACATTGAAACTAAACCAGACCTGTTAGTTTCTTTCTCAGATCCCATGGGGATTGGCTGAAGTCCAGATATGATTGTTATGCCTGTTAAAAATTCCTTAGTGCGCACACTTAATTGGATTTTAACTTTTGATCTCAATCCAAATAGGAGTTATAGTCCATTTTGTAAACGTCAACCAGCTGTCAAGTTTTCAGAAAATAACTTTTATATCAAAAACCGTAATAGATGAGTATGGTATAGTTTCAATAAAAAAGATTCAAAATTATGGTTCCCATCAAAAAATGCAAAAATATATTGGGTATTCCATTGAAAATAACAAAGTAGGTGGCGACTTCCGGGATAACGCAATCTATACCTAGCTCTAAATTTTCTAATTTTTATATTGGCCACAACCCTATGAACTTCTAATGAACGGTCTCGCTGAGACACCCTGTATATGTTCATCGTTAGATAGGACTTGTACTTTTGTAAATTTAGTGTAGGATGTGTTGTACGTGGTAGAAACTAACATTATAGGCTCGTATGTCAACTGACTATTTTTTTACTTTTTTTTTCGTACTGCAACCCGGTGCACTTGAACGTGTACGCTCTAGGCGCCCCGGTACAATACGCTTTTAAACATTTAGACATTGTATTTTCGTGTATGTTACAAACTAGGTGGTGTTGTGCGCAAACGTGAGTGCGCTCCGTGTATAAATTACCTTATGTAAAGAATGTCAACTCTTTACAAGTGTGTCCAATGACGAGGAAACACATTCAGAGAATGATGAGTCCAACGACCGCCAGAAGAAATCATGAAAGTGTACAAATACTAGGACTAGAGAACTTTGTTTAGAGGGTGTGAGTATGCTTGACTACTGTATATTACTCATAGAACAAGAGGGTTAAAATAAGGATTAATGAATCGAAATGACAAAATTTAATGAGAAAAAATACAATAAACTTGATAATCACTAGAGGTCGTTAGACCTATCTGTGCACACCCTTTCTAATTCTCCTTCCTTTGAAACTGCGACTTACTGTTTGTATTGTTTCTTTCGTTATTATTTTTATTTTTATGTGAACTGCTCACAATACAGAAATCTTTTATATTTCAATTGTCTTCGACACTTTTTAGATATAGGTAATCTCCATCAATGGCAAAATAAAAACGACAGTTCGAGATTTTGTTGCCGTTGAAATTGGTCAGATAAGTATTTGAGCATTAGTGTTCGGTCGTAAAAAAACAAATTTTTATTTTATTCAATATGCAACACTCAGATTTATTTGACGCGTGCATAATAACGAAACGTTGTTAAAATTGATTATTTTGTCAACTGACACAATCACATTAATACTGAGTTTACTCAGTAAAAGCAACGATTTTTATGTTTGATGGAACACAAATGTTCAGAGGGAATCGCGTGCTTTTTAAACGTGTCTGTCTGAGTGAGAAGATAAATACTTGCAATAACAAACAGAATTAATTGAATACGAACCACTCATTTGTGTTCACTGTTGATTTAGTAACGTTAGGTCTACCTATTTTTCGATGTTTTATAACAAAAAACGCTAAAACCTTTTCTCTGTTTTTTTTTATTCAGCATTTACCCGAACAGTTGAATATCGTTACATAAGTGCTTTTTTGGTGCGTAAGAGGAGACATCCTTTATTTAAAATCAAACAAATTTCTTTGGTTGTTCAAACGGAAGCGCAACATTTCCAAAGTGTATTGTAGAGCTTAAAAGTAAATATTTGAAAATGAGGGTTTGATGTTTCTTCATAATGGATTGTTATTTGAGGAAATATTAAACTCCGCTCGATTGGTAAACGTATGATGTAGTTTGCTTTTATTTGTTTAACAAATTGAGTGCAATTAAGCTATTGGTTAAAATAATTTTAGTTATTCACGGAAATTCGCTTCAACAAGACATGAAAAGGTTTTTTTCTATTTTGCGTTTATAATATGTACATCATGACTCTCAAACGGGTGTTTTAATGTTTGAGTTTGTGAAACGTAACAACATTCTTATCTGAAAAGTGCAAACACAGAGTTTCAAAAATGTCTGCCAAAATTTCTAGGACGTACTCTGTGCGTGAAATTAGGCTAATTTTGTCAAATGAACATATGGTCCAAAGGCTACCATTTTCGAGATACAAGGTAATGAAGTTTCGAAAAAAGATACATTTCCTTTTAATATCTCAGGAACTATACACACAGACAATCTGATATTATGTACATTATCCACACTTTACACTAGTCATACACAGATGCTCGCGATACCCAATTATTCGATACAGTGGCGGAGATACGGCCAGGTCGTAAGGGTTTTTCAGGTTGAACTTCTACACCACTGGATGTACTCGAATTTCCATTTTCATATTTGTTAACTCAATGTACATGAATAAGGTCACTTACAATTTAATGATTTAACGGCTCGTTTCCAAGATAAACAATAAAATTTGATTTCTTGTACTGCATAGCGTACGCCACTGGTTGACTATCTCGATATGAAAATCTGCGAAGATGAGGAAAACATCACGGCAAAGAAAAATTCCAAATAGGATTTTCTTTAAATCCTTCGTTTTAGAGATACAGGCTATTGTACAGGATGAGCAAATAAGACCGGCCGTCGGCCATATCCTCAGATCGGATTATAGTACAGTTTTGGGAAAAAAATTTATGACAAAAGTGGTCTCGAGAAACATCTGTGAATTACTTATAGAATTGTAGGTCCACCGCTAGGGGGCGTAATTGAATGCCAAAAGTTTAAAAAGCCAAATTTTACAAAATTTGCCTAATTAAAGGGAATTATAAATACGATAATCTGGTTATACGAATTTTTTTGTTAGTATGCTCATGCTTATGGTTAGTAATCACTTATTTATAGCTTACATATATATATATATATATATATATATATATATATATATATATATATATATATATATGTATAGATACAGGGTTGGGCAAATGTGTGGAAACTCCTTATTTCTGGCTAAACTATTAATTGTATCAAAAAAAGACCTTCACAAAAGTTAATGTAAATTTTATGATCTATTTAGTGGCGTACTAGGATTTGCAGCAGCTATGCCAATGTTCGAGATATGACGTCATCGATGGTTTTTTTAAATGGGTGACCCCGTATATTTTCGCATTTTCAGATATACCGTTTTTCTCCAATTATAGTGATATATGGTTTGGTAGGTATGCGACTTGTCGTTTTTTAAATATTAACTAAAATAATACAATGAAGAAGATACATATTATTTAGTAATTTTAATAAACTTTTGATTTACAACAAAAATTGAGCGGTTCATATTGAGAAAATATTCATAGTAAATGCTCAAATTGGAGACCTTCAGCACCTTGACAGTGTCCTATTCGGTCAGCAAAGGCTCTTACGGAGTTTTGAATGGCTTGCTGTGAGATTTCTTGCACATTCACCCTAATCCGGTCTTCCAGTTTTTCTAACGACTGAGGTTTGGTCTTATACACAATAGATTTTGAATGACCCCATAGAAAATAGTCTAGAGGACTTAAATCTGGCGAACGCGGTGGCCACTCAATATGTCCTCTTCGACCTATCCATCTCCCCGGAAATATTTCATTAAGATATTGACGCACGTCAACTCTATAATGAGGCGGATCTCCATCCTGTTGGTACCAAATTTCATTTGAGGGTCGTTCAGGATTATCATGTTTTGGAAATAAACGAACTAATGCTGGAACAATTTGCTCCTGCAACAATTGCAAATACCGATTAGCATTTAAATTGTCTCTCAAAAAGAATCGTCCAATTATGTGTCCTCTGATTATACCCGCCAATACATTTAATTTTTGAGGATATTGGGTGTGACCTTCTTCCATCCAGTGAGGATTGTGGTCAGACCAATAGCGACAGTTATGTCGATTGACAAAACCATTCAGTTGAAATGTTGCTTCATCTGAAAAGACAATATTATTGAGAAAATTGCCATTCATTTCAATGTGATCCATCATTGACTGGCAAAACTGCATTCTTCTATCAGGATCATCTTCATTAAGTTCTTGTACTAAATGCATTTTATACGGATGGAGATGATTTGTGGACAATATCCTTCTTACCGATCTACCGCTAACATCGTGATGTAAGGCCAGTTTGGGTACTGAAGTTATCGGTTCTACTTGCACATCAAGAATAATATCAAGTGCCATATCTTCATTTGTAGCCGATTTACTTCGACCTGATTTTGACCGATTTCTAACTCTTCCAGTTTCGTGAAATTTCCGCACAATCTTCGAAACCGTTGATTTGGAAATGTGAGGATTTCTCTCCGGAAATGTTGCATTAAAAATAGCACGTGAAACTTTTAAAGATCTCTGCCTGTCTCCAAATCCAACCATCATTAACAACGAAATACGCTCACGTTCACTTAATTCAACCATGATTAGAAAACGATACTAATACTTTACACCGAAATTATCTGACGGAATTAACAGTAACTGACAATAATACAAAATATTTATGCTATGTTACAGAAATAACCATGGCAACAACAATAAAAACGAATATTTTTTATTAGATAGTACAGCGACAGCAATCTCTTATTTTATTATTTTATTTAATATTTAAAAAACGACAAGTCGCATACCTACCAAACCATATATCATTATAATTGGAGAAAAACGTTATATCTGAAAATGCGAAAATATACAGGGTCACTCATTTAAAAAAACAATCGATGACGTCATATCTCGAAAATTGGCGTAGCTGCAGCAAATCCTAATACGCCACTGAATAGATCATAAAATTTGCATTAACTTTTGTTAAGGTCTGTTTTTGATACAATCAATGTTTTAGCCAGAAATGAAGGGTTTCCACACATTTGCCCAACTCTGTATATATGCCCTGGTCAATCCTTGATTGTTGATGTTGAGATGTTTTGTGTTATTGTATAGTATACAATCGTGAGATGTGGTTATTTTTGGTGTAAAAAAGATTGATATGTATTTGAGTACTTAATAATGCGTTAATTGGATTAAGTGTGTGTTGTTTAGTGGGGTGTAGCGTGCTTAGTGTGGTTTATCCGATTCGTTGTCCGGTTTCATGCTGGGTCGTCATCGAATAGACGTGGGCATGTGGAGGGCATATGGGATGTTATCTATGGATTCTTCTATCTCCTCGGGGAGGTCGTCAAGGAGTTGTGTAAGGATCGCGGGGAGATGCTTGAATTTTAACTTAGGTTTTCTTCTTGGGAATTGGGGAAAACGGTAGTTGTAGGGAGTGGTAAAGATTTCTTTGGTGGAGGTAGTATCGTCAAAAATTCTTTATGGGCAAAATTTTTCTGAAGTGTTTGGATTCTGTGTGCAATTGGTGGTATGTTGGCGTGCTGTGTTGTGAGGTCACTAGGGTACCTGAGGGATAACCTAAGTACCCGCCTAAAAATTCGGCGTTCACAGAAGGCAATTGAGGAAAGGTGATTGGGGTTTATATTGGTGTATATAGGTGCTCGGAAATCCATAACAGGGCAGATGTATGTTTTGTAGGTGTGTTGAAGTGTTTTAGGGTGGCAACCTCTGATTCTACCCCGTAGAGCGCCCAGTAGGTTTGCGCGGTTTCTAATCCTATCGAGTGTTCTTTTTACATCGGGGAGCCAATTGAGGGTTCTAGTAAAGAGGATTCCTAAGTAGGTGACTTCGTCTTGGAATGAGTCTTTCTTGGTTTAGGGCGAGGGAAACATTTCTGGAGGCAAGCTTTGGTAACTAATCTTCGGTGTAATTAGGATGCTGGAAGAGGATCGTTTGGGTTTTGGAGGAATTGACGGAGACTCGTTGTTCAAATTAACCATCCAGAAGGCGGTGTCATCCGCAAACTGCGCAACGACTACTCCGGGTTGTGTGACTTCGGGAATGTCGAATACGAAGATAGTATAGAGGATCGGGGCTAAGGCAGAACCTTGCGATATACCTGCTGTAGGTTGGAAAGAACCTGAGAAGATTTTCTCCACTTTGACCTGAACCTGATTGGTCAGGTACGAGAGTAGGAGTTTGGAGAGGGGGTCGGGAATGTTCAGGTTACGGATCTTGTGCAGGAGACCGGCGTGCCAGACCCTGTCGAATACTTGCTTAATGTCCAGAAGCACAGTTAGATTGAAATGCTTGTGATTGAATGCTCTGGTGGGCTCTGTAAGTAGGTTCAACAAGGGATCGCCACACATTCGATTGGGACGGAAGCCGAAATGGCTGTTGGGAAGGAGTTCATTAAATTTGAGGTGGTACCTGAGTCGCCAGGATAGTATCTGCTCAAAGCATTTTCCGAGGCAACTCAGGCAACTCAAGAGGGTGAGATTAGGTCGGCGTATGGTTTGGGTATCATGACGGTGGATGCGGATTTCTAGCCCCTCGGGAAGTGGGATAGGATTAAGCATTGGTTATAGTTGTTGGAGAGTAATCTGATGGATGGGTCGGGTAAATGACAGGGGATTTTGCGATTTAGGCCGTCATGATCTGGGGCAGAATTTTTTCCTTTTTTGAAATAAGTGTGGACATGGTCGGGCGTGATGGGAGCATAAAAGGGATTCTCGTTATCGAGTTGGGTTTCAGGAAGGTTAAGGTTGCGGAATTCTTCAAGGCGACCCTCAAGGAGTGCCTTGAACCGGTTAGCGAATTGGGGATCATCTGGGGATGGGAAAGCGGATTGGAGGTTGTGACCAAAGAAATCGGTCTTTCCTTGGTCGAAGGAGATCAGGTCACCCTGAAGATCGGTTAGGTGGGATTTAGGGTTAACTTTTCTTCTGGTCAGTCTATCGAACTGTTGTCAGAGGAGTTTACCATTTGTATAATCTAACTGGGAAGTGGCTTTGGTCCAGGAGTCTTCGGCGTGTCTGTTTGCTTCTCGTCTGATTAAGGCGTTAAGGCGGTTGTATTCGGTCTTGGGAGCCGGATCCCTGGATCGCAATAATTGACGATAGATGCGTCTTTTCACTTTGATCCAGTTCACGATGTGCTGTGGAAGCGATTTGCGGGAAATGTCGGTGTTTTTTAATGGTACAGAGCCTAAGGTGAAGGCACAGTTTTCCGCTCAACGAAACATTACAGGAACGAGAAGCTGCAATTTTGACAGTGTTTTGATGTCTCCAATATTGTTATAAACTAATTTGTATAGGTGTTCAATTATCTGTAAAGTATGCTTATGACAAATGCTGATGTACTTAAATACTCTTAACAGTAGTTCGTAGCCGCAACAAATAGCTGGACAGGATTTATATTTTCTAAAAACGTTTTTGCACTTTTCCATATACGACTCCGTAACTAATGTTGTTACGTGACCATGCTAAAGGTGCATAACTTAATTTACATAAAGCGTATGAATTATAAAGTGCAGAAGTGTCGGCAGTGGTCTGAAATAATTTGCTATTTCGAACAATAAAACCCAGTATACTGTCGCTTTCAAAAGCAACTTTTAACACGTGAGTATTTAAAGTTAATTTAGTGTCATACACTATCCCAAGATCTTTACATTCTGTCTTATTTCGTAATTTATTTCCTTGAATGGAATAGTCAAACCTTATTGTACGTATTTTGCAAGCAAACAATATTACGTAACATTTTTGAACATTACGACACAAACGCTTTGACTATTCATTTATTGAGTAAAGGTGTTATAGGAATTTGTTGGGTTATTTTCAGACTGTCAGCGTAGAAAAGATAATTACATGTTGCCGCAAACAGAATTGATAAATATTAAAAATAGTAATGGTCAAATGTTTGAACTTTGTGCTACTCCACTTGTTACCATATATTCATTTGATTTTACTGTAAGGTGCTCCATCCACTACCTGTTTTCTGCCATTTTAATACGATGTGACGACGTGCACAATGTTACTACTATACTTATACTTTCTAATTTGTGTAGCCGTTCTTCATGACAATTGAAGGTATCAGTAGGATTTGTGTGTTTTTTGTTTTTTTCTATTATCAGCTAGTTAATTATCAGATTTTAATTAACGTGTATAATGAAAATGCAGATTAGTGACATTACTATTAATTAACTCCGTTGGATCGTTTTGGGGTTGGTTGGTTGGGCGGAACCCTATTCAACGAAAATTAATTCAATAGAACAACAAAAGTAAAATTTAGCTATCCATAAAGTTCGTCTAAAAGAAGCAGGAAGTTCAATTGTGACATTAGGTATTAGAAATATAAATTTTTACAGAAATAAAATTGCGCTAATATTTAATTGAACAAAGCGCACAAAAAATGATATTAAATTTTGCCATTTTTATAGTAATAAAATAAAGTTGAATTAATGATAAAGTAATTTGTCAAGAAGTTCTTAAATTACTTATCTTTTGGGTGCTTATATGGTGCATTTGTGTATTTAAGTTATACAATCTAAACGTTTCGATAACGGTTACACTTATCTTCGTCGGTAGTAATATTATTCTTAACAATTTTGAAAGATAATATTACTACTGAAAGAAACGTTTATATTATATAACTTAAATGTAAAAATCCAAGAAAAATAAGTATTTTAATATGTGTAATAACGGTGAAAGTTTACATTTTCATATATCAAGATGTTCGTTTAACACTATTTTCCTTGTTGAATACAAAAGGGTGTAATTTAGCTTGCAGAAGTGTGTAATACATGAATATGCTGCGCAAATACTCCCATACATTATTTTCTCCACTGTAATAGCAACATAGGTATGTTTAGAGAGTGTTAATTTGGCTAGAATAGAAAATATGGAAGATTGTGACAGAACGGTTTTTACGTCAGCACCATAAATATTTTACGACAGTAAGAATTTGAAAATCATAGTATAGAACAAGGTAACTTCTTATTTCTGTGCTGTGAGATAGTTTTGGTCTTTTTCTCATTTGACTCCCGTATTTCAAATGAGATTACCTTTTCAAGTTAAGAAACAAGACTTGTCGGAGGTATTAGAAGCATGAAAACAGGATAAAGTTTTTGTGATAAGTTATTAGACCGTAATAAAGAAGGTTATTAAAACGATTTATTTGAACAACAGTAATAATGTAGGCAATACATTTTTGGAAAATGTCTAATCTAATGTCTAATACGTAAAGTTGGACAAACAAAGCAAACGGTGAAAGTTTGATTTTCTCAACATAATTGTAGCAGGGCGTTAATTTTCAAACCTGCATGTTAAAGCACGCACATATGAAAAATGTTAATTATTCGCGTATTGCAAATGTACTTTAATAACTTAAATTTAAACGAACAAACGTAATTATATTTATTACACTTCCAAATCAATATTGAGAAATTTTTTTCATTATCTTATCGAACAGATTTATTCAATCAGAAAGGAGGGGGCACGTTTTAAATGTAAAATACCTTTCGGTCAGAATTTAACCAAATTTTGATATGTTCTAGAACTTGACCAATTAATCAAATGTCTTCATTGCCCCAAAGCTCAAAGCTCAACAGTTTTTGATATACAGGGTCTGCAATATCACTATTTGATACTTTCAATATATCATAAAATGGACATTTTTGCCAATATTAACGCAAAACTTAGTGAAATGTTATTTTTTTGTGCTACTGGTTACAACCCTTTCTTTACTTTCATTATTTTTGTACATACACCTGATATACAGGGTGAGACCAAATATATGTATCTGAAAAGAATTATACGGTGGTATTGTTTTGATATTTTGGTGAATGGAAGTTAACACATATATATGTCCATTTAAATTATTATTGCAAGTTAAGTCCCCAAGACGTCCGTTATACAGAGTGTTTCATTTCCTTAATAGATTTAATTGAGCATTATTATACTTCCTAGTTAATTTTCTGATAACTTAATTGAAATGTCTATATTAAAATAAACTATTTGCTAACTGTATATACCTACATAATAGTCACGATGTGTTTATACTGATACTGGGTGTCCAAGTACAAAGGACCAAAGCGATATCTTAAACTTCATATTCGTACGGAAAAAAACCGTTAACATAAAAAATCCCTTGCAATTGGATGTCGTTGCGAAATACAAAGCTTTTGGAGATTGACAGATAGAAGGGTTAGATGTGCTTCATTTATTATGTTCACTATTTTCTAACAAAGTTTTCAGTAGATTCTTCTGATAAAGAAGGCGCTTGTCGGAGTTCATCTTTATTTTGCAAAACTAAGAAAAGAAAATTCTTTAAGATACTAGAGTCTTCACTGTTCACACCATCGACAGACCGGTTTTGTAGGTCTACCTCCATCATCACTACCGCTTTGTACAGTCATTGGAGATAAGAAATGTTTATGTAGAAACGTTAATGAACGTATTTTAATATATTAAAAATATCTAAGCTTAATAAGATATCAGTTAACTGAACTGATGAGGCAGAAAACAGTAAATAATTTTTGGTCTTGATATAACCATTGTCATAGAAATCAGAAAGTTGCATAATCAAATGTTAAATGTCTATCACCTCCACATTATTTGCATTTAGTATGTGATTTAAAACATTTGTAGAAGGATATTTGATTAGCTCTTGATACCTAGCGTATCCTAAAAACCATAGTACAGCTGCCACATGAGAACAAGTACCTAAAGTTCTGGCACCAGTCTTGCAGGTGCAGTAAGTACCTAATGTTGGGTTAGGTTCTTCTTCCTCATTATTCAGCACAAATGCAATCCACAACTAGTAACGAGTAGCATTTCTGAGGCGAGAATATATCCTTACCCGTATAAAACCGGGTTCGTAGTTTTCATCAAATTGATATTGAACCTGGCGGTCCTCTATTTCATTGTCCTGTATATAAGAAGGAGCAAGCTTTAATTGAAAAATACCTACAGTTAACTCTTTAAGATAGTAATGTGACAAACGTGGGAATGAGGGAACGATAATTTCATTTAAATCAACCCATCTGCCTTCTAGCGCGTAAGTTTTCCTCCTCAACCCTGGCTTGAACAACATTTGGCTCTTCTTTTTGAAGAATATTTTCAGCTAGCTCAATAGTAGCATCTTGCATTAAAATGGGTGGAAAATATTTATTTATAATTGCTTCAGCAATTTTAAGAAAATCAGCAATATTACAAATGTGGGGTTTTTATCTTAAAGCTAAAAAATTTAAAAATTGATTTTAAGTGCCCATTGCGTGCTTTTACGATCCACCTGGTTTTCGTAACGAGACGACTATCATTAGCCTCTTCTGTGGATAACTGTAGCTGACCTCTGGGCAAAAAGGCTGGCATTTTAAAATTAATACCTAATCTATTTAAAGCTGGAATAGCATCCAAGTACCCGCGGTCGAGAATGAAAATATCTCCTTCATTAAACCATTCACGCATTCCGTTCACATCTCTATTAAATTCACTTATAAGTATGTTAGCATCGTTGTTTTCAGAATTTGAGAAATATGTCTCTTGAATGTCTAGAATAAATCCGCTCGGGGCAACAAGCAGAGATGGCTTGATAAGATGTTTACCCTTATAAGTACAGTAGGACTGTCGCAACACTTTAAAACAAGAACTTTTCTCTATTTCTAGATAAGTACAGTCATTATACACTATAACTTGAGGCCGATCCAGGTTTTGACTATAAAGACGATTTGCAAAAGGAGTTACATGATTTTCGATGTAGTTGTCTCTTGTTGTAGCAGTAAATCCAATATTTTGTGGTACAAATCTTGCAGAAAGAGATTGTCTAACTAGAGATATAGCTAAACTGGCTTGTTGTCTTGTGGAATAATTAAAAATAACCGCTAAAAAACTATCACTAAGACCTTGTCGTAACTTGCACAGGAATGCTAAGAGATCTTTTTCATTTACATATCTCAAAGAATTTCCTATTCTAACGGGGTCACAAAAGTTGAAAATATTATTAAATTGATCTTTGGTTATAGGAGACACTGCTTTAAATTGAGAATCTGTGAAGTTATTTTCGTCTTCGTAAGCCGTGTGGTAGCTTTCTTTCTTAATTTCCTTACGTAATGCTTGTAAAAAAATATAAATCTCATTACCTGCTAATAATGGCCGATTTACATATCGTGACCCAGGGAGCAGAAACTCAAACACATTACCATTCTCATCCAAATGAATATTACAGCAGTACTTATTTTCTGGCACGTATCTCTCTCAACAAAAATATTAATTCTACCTTTCATGGATATTTTATGTATATCATCCCATCGTTACAAATGCAGCATAAGTGAGTTGACCTTTGTAGCATATTTAATCGCAAACAATTTGGGTTATTGTCTATTGCTTGAATTTACCTTACAATAGAAATATTGCAGACATTGCAGATTCGAGTTTCTTCTATTATGACCCGCTCTGGTAGATTTGCTTCGCGGCGACGTGCAATCACAATTTCCTGTTTTCTTGCGTTTACCTCACCACTTATTTTCACCATAACCCTAGGAACTAAAGCATTTCCACAAGCAAAACATGGAATTCGATTCATTTTTCACATAAACTCTTCAACGATTTTAATTCAAAAAGTAGATTTGCAACTAAGCATCAACAATATCACTTAATTGGTGGATTAATTTTTGACGTTTCATAGCCACCAACTATATTGTTGTTATTTTATTTGGGAATAGAAAAAAATAATAGTTGTAGTATGAAAAACGGAAAGAAAAGTGCAAAATCAGAAAAAAATCTAGTTGTACGAATAAAAGCAGAAGAAAAAGCCCAATACCACAGTACGGTTTTGGTTTAAACGAATAAGTAAATACTAAATATAACTTTATTAGAAAATAGTGAGCATAATAAATGAAACACATCTAACCTTTCTATCTGTCACTTTGTACTTGGACACCCAGTATCAGTGTAAACACATCGTGACTATTATGTAGGTATATACAGTTAGCAAATAGTTTATTTTAATATAGACATTTCAATTAAGTTATCAGAAAATTAACTAGGAAGTATAATAATACTCAATTAAATCTATTAAAGAAATGAAACACTCTGTATAACGGACGTCTAGTTGACTTAACTTGCAATAATAATTTAAATGTGTTAACTTCCATTCACCAAAATATCAAAACAATACCACCGTATAATTCTTATCAGATACATATATTTGGTCTCACCCTGTGTATCAGGTGTATGTACAAAAATAATGAAAGTAAAGAAAAGGTTGTAACTAGTAGCACAAAAAAATAACATTCCACTAAGTTTTGCGTTAATATTGGCAAAAATGTCCATTTTATGATATATTGAAAGTATCAAATAGTGATATTGCAGACCCTGTATATCAAAAACTGTTGAGCTTTGAGCTTTCGGGCAATGAAGACATTTGATCAATTGGTCAAGTTCTAGAACATATCAAAATTTGGTTAAATTCTGACCGAAAGGTATTTTACATTTAAAGCGCAAAATTAATTTTAACCAAAAATCGGTTTACTGAGTCTTAATTGAAAAATATGAGAACGTTACGGAACTCGAAGCTACAAATATGAGAGGATAAGCTCGGGAACTTAATTAATCCGAGTTATAGAAGAACTTGAAAACCACTGAATTACCAAATGTACCAAAATTTCTTTTGCAATTAGGTGTAATTGCAGAATTACTACATTCGGCCACTTTGTCTGAGAAGTTTAATAGACTCTAAAATTTAAAAAAATTAGACTTACATTAATAAAACGTTTTCAACAACCCTAATTTTCACGCTAGCGTTTACATTAAAGAAATTTACAAAGCTTAATTAAATCATGCTCAAACGATTGACGCTTAACGTTTGTTAGAGAAATAAAAAGTACGAAACACACTAATTTAAATAGTAGACATTTTTTTTCGTAACTGGACTTCTAGAGCTCAGATTATAATCCATCCCTCGCAAAGTGTTGTTCGAAGAGAACTGATAGAGCTTTGTAAAACCCTCAAAAGTGAAATGATCAAGCCCGAAGTTTTTAGCGTTTCATCCGAACAGTCCTAATTATGCAGCTTTTTTTTCAATTTTTTTCGCTTTAAACTGATGGAAGTGAAGAAAATTTACATAACGAATAATTTGTTATTTTAGGACAGACCTTATACAGAAAGTACTAAGTGACTAAATAATTAATGCAAATCTTTATATACCAATTTTCACGAGTAAGAGCAGTTGCGTCATAACTAACTTTGTTTCATTACCATCTTTAAAACCCGCCCACTGTGTTCGAGAGGATGCAGATATAACTGATTTAGGTTGGCAATTCTGTCCGGTGTTGTCAAGCATTTCTGACATTTACGTTTGAAAACATGTAAACATAACCCCTGAAGCTGTCAAACTGTTATTTTTCACAATCTGACAACATCGGCGTCCTCTGACAGTATTAATATTAGTGACACAACCGCTCTGACTCGTGAAAATTGCTATATTTCGAATTTTAATTTAAACAGGTGTAACAAAAATCCTAACTTTGTTAGTAATAAAAGACAAAAGAATTAAAAATTGGTAGAAACATAATAAATTAGTTAGCGTTTTTGTAAATGCGTTCATTCTTGCGTACCTTATGCCCGCATACACGCTCGAATTTCACTTATTCCTTTCAAACTTAGAGAGAGCATTTATAATTAATCTTTAAAACTGCTTATTGCGGCTTTCGTAATGCTTAATTCGCACTTTGCTCACGTTAAACAATCGTACTTACATAATATATTATAGTACACTACTACTTAAATAGTCGCAAATACACGCTCATAGCTTTGTTGCTACTAAAATGCCTTTGAAGAACAAGCTTTCAAGTATAAAAAAGTTTTCAAAACCAGAAACCGTTCAGAATTAATTATTGTGTGGGAACGTCAGTAAAACTCTTGTATTCACTTCTGTCTGTATTACTCATATCTCCATTGCTCTAAATTTCCTATAATACAATCAGGAATTAGTTTTTATTCTACGTCTGATTTATGTTATGTTGGGTATTCAATGTATTTAAATCATACGCAATAGTTACGCTTTTTTATTGTTCGTTTTAGATATGAGTTCATAAATTGTCAGAATTTAATCTTCTTCCTTGAAATACGAATCGAACAAACTAATAGAGTAACTACTGCTAAACAAACAAATAAATCAAATGTAAAGATAGGATTTTTGTCTGAAATATATATATATATATATATATATATATATATATATATATATATATATATATATATATATATATATTATATTTATATTTATAACAAACTCCACCCGCCTTCTATGAACGCCTACACCAGAATGAATTGCACCGTGCATCCCACCTTGCTTCACGATCACCCGGTCTGTGTCTTTGAACCTCGTCCCTCGCGACGCTCTCCTTTTCCGCGTAACAGTCGACCTTCCTCATTACTAAAATTAATTTACATGGAGGTATGATAGGTCTTGCCCATCTGCCTCCGTTTCCGCCTCATCTCCATTCGCACTGTCACTTTCATCCATGCGTGGATACCGCCTTAAAGAGTCAATCGTGACATTCCCCTGAAAGCGCATATAACCTCTAACGCCCTTAATCGCCTCGATGATGTACCTATCATTAGGTAAGACCCTCTCTACTCTATAGGGTTCGTCAAATTTATTCGTTAACTTGTTACTTCCTTTGGCATCCGCCGACCAGTAAATGCAGCTCGCCATAACACCAATTCGGTGTCCCTTCCCCGCCTTTTATTATGACGTCAACTCGGCAGAGGGGGAGTATCCAGAACTCGAGTTTCATCATAACGTGCTTGCATTCGCCTAGCCGCCCGCTTTAAGTTAAGGGCGGCCGTACCACGGCTTGCCTGTAATTGTACCATACCAGACGTACTCGCATCAAGATCGTCACCTTGAAGCTTTCCTTCCTGGCTGTTGGAGAAAGGTCTTACGCCACTGGATCCAGCCTGATCCACTGGGTTTTCGTCAACCGTGCCCTTACCACTAGCTAGTGTTTCGCCCTCGGCAGCCAGATCAGTTACCACCGTGGTGGTGATTGAACATCCACTCGACAGGAGATTACCCAGATCTCAAGTTCATTGTGTTATTGTTAACCAAAATTACTCCGGGGAGATGTTCGTCTCACCTATTTTCCGTCTGAACACTTGCAGCCAACACTTTGACATTGCCTTTCCGCCCGACTACTCGCCCTAGGAGTTGTTATCGCGGTTTGCACGTGCCTTATGCCTTTCTCCGCTACAATTCCTTAAACAACCTACTTGTAACGCCAGACCTCAGTCAATAATTGTCTGCCGTGGGTTCCCAAAATCGCCAAACACCTATTTTGATCTCGAGATTGCCGCTGTAGACCGCAAAGTCTTTAATCGTTTTAGAAAACCAATGAGTCTCCTTGAGTAGCTTTAGACGCCTTCCCGCTCCGGGGTGACCAATATCGTCATGATGTCGCCTCGCCAGACTGTATCTCGCCAGTGTTGGTACGTACAGTCTATTGCCGGACTAAGGACGTTTCGCCCCCACCATTTTGCTCCCATCGTTTTGCCCCTGTCGTTTCGCTCCAGGCGCCGTTTCGCCCCCGACTGTTTCGCCCCCGGTACACATGCAATAGGTATATTTTTGCATTAAGTAGGAATAGGAATAATAATAACACAAGGGGCGAAGAATTACCAATAAAAAAAAAAATAAAAAAATAAAAAGCTGTTACAGTGAAACCTCTTTAATCTGAACCTACTCTAATATCTCATTACAAAGCGTCTAATGGGATGGCTGCCTCCATTATTACTACTATTCCTTTTGTCAATATGATTAATGTAATTAGTGTCACATAATGTAAAGACATTGTTCGCTATTTAAGATAACTTATGTTCAATTTTTTTCCAATTATTTTCATGATTTCACATCGGGGGCGCAACGACCGGGGATGAAACGGTATAGAGCAGAAAAATACACCGGCAAAACGGCGTGGACTAAACAGTGGGCGCTAAATGGCGGGGGCGAAACGTCTTATAACCCTATCGCCGCCAGTGGCAATTCTGTAGTCAGCGGTCCTTCGCCTTATATGTCGCCTTGACGGTCTTTTCCGCTACAACTGAACCCAACACAGTTATTAGCTGTTGCTTTTTAGGGTCTTGTAATTGCATCGTAAGGAACCAATCATACTTTGTCATCGCCACCAAATTAACGCTGACGCAACTTGTTTCTGATTTTTCACCTTTGGGGCTTCGACTTAATGCATCGTCATGCTGCATCTTTACGCCAGGACAATATTCCACCTCCAGATCATACTCCTGAATAGTCAGCCACCACCAAACTTTTCGAGGACCTAAATCTGTTTTCAGAAGTCGCCACACACTCGGTCATCACCTTAAATTTCACGCCAATCAGATAAACTATAAAATGCCTAACGCCCTCCGCCACGGCTGCAGTCTCAAGTTCATAGCTATGGTACGCCTATTCGGTTAAAGTAGCGGTTCCACTGAAGTACTCTATGCTCGCCATGAAGCGCCTTCGCCTTTTCGCCTCTGTACCAACAAAGCGCCGAAACTCCACTTACTAGCATAAATATGCAGCTCAGTTTCTGACTCACTGTCATATAACCCCAAAGCTGGTCCCGACGCCAACGCCTTTTTGAGATGGTTAAAAGCTTCTTGCTGTTGGTCGCCCAACACCACACCACTTCCTTCCTGGTTCGGTCGGTTAGAGGTTTTGATATACGGAGGAAGTCTTTTACAAACCCCCTGGAATAAGATGCCAGCCCCACAAACTGTGGCACGTCGCGAACTTCAAAGGGTCTCTATTCGACGTCTCACTGACCGAACGCCATCGGCACTAACCTCGTGACCTAAACTTCACCTTATCCATCATGAAAAAGCCTTTGTCCAACCTCATTTTCACGCCCGCCTCCATCACCAGTTGCAACACCTTGTCAAGTGTAGTTAACCCGTCCTCTACAATAGTAGACTGTATTAGCAAGTCGTCCATATATACCAACACCTCGCCATGCCGAAACGCGCCTGGCATTTTATTCATAATGCATTCGCCAGCCCAAACGGAACTCTTAAATATTCATATTGCCCATCAGGAGTAGTAAATGTCGTCTTATCAATAGAATCTGGATGCACAGGTACCTGATGATAGCCCTGCTCGAAATTAAGGGTTGAGTAGTACCTCTTCCCCACCAGTTTGTCCAATAGGTCCGCAATTAGCGGCAACGGATTTCGATCTTTCACCGTGATGGCGTTTAACGCCCTATAGTCTACACACATACGCGCATCGCCTGTTTTATTGGGTACTAATACTATAGTACTCGCATACGCTGAATCTGGCTCCCTGATAACGACCGCCTCTAGTAGTGCTCGCACCTTCTGCCTCACAAACGCTCGTTCTGAAAAAGGCAACCAATAAGGTCTGTAATGCACCGGTATGTTGGTGGTCAATTTGATTTGCATTTCGCCTAAGTGAGTTAGCCCGACATCCTTCTCACCTGTAGAAAACAGTTAGATCTCGCCTGCAACACCGCAACTATATGTCGCCACCTTTCAATGAATGGTTATCAATCAATTTGCAATTCGCCCTTACACTCCATTACTTATCCAAATCGCACCTGAAAACAATTAGTATGGCTTGTAATTGTTAATTTGTTTAGTAAATATAACCGCATTTTAATATTATTTACTATCAGTTACACCTTTATATAACGGTTATTAGTTCAATTTGCAATTCGCATTCACTGCTTTCTTTGATATTTCCGCTTTATAATTTTAACCCCTAGTAAAATATCAACTTACACAAAACATCGAGAATGTTCGTTGTGGGGCCTGTTACACTTAGTATAAACATGCAACTTACAGTATTTGTGTTACACACACAAAAGAATACAACCTTTCCCAAAAGGTCACGCCCGATAACACCTTATTTCGCCGGTACGCACGAGTCTATTGTAATAATTCTAAATCTATTACGATTAATTTAAAAACACATAATTCAATAAACTATATAATACACACACACACACACACACACACACACACACACACACACACACACACACCACACACACACACACCACGCACGCACGCACGCACGCACGCACGCACACGCACGCACGCACGCACGCACGCACGCACGCACGCACACAACTTACAGTATTAGTGTTACACACACAAAAGAATACAACCTTTCCCAAAAGGTCACGCCCGATAACACCTTATTTCGCCGGTACGCACGAGTCTATTGTAGTAATTCTAAATCTATTACGATTAATTTAAAAACACATAATTCAATAAACTATATAATATACATACACACACACACACACACACACACACACACACACACACACACACACACACACACACACACACACACACACCACACGCACGCACGCACGCACGCACGCACGCACGCGCACGCACGCACGCACGCACACAACGTACAGTATTAGTGTTACACACACAAAAGAATACAACCCTTCCAAAAGGTCACGCCCGATAACACCTTATTTCGCCGGTACGCACGAGTCTACTGTAATAATTCTAAATCTATTACGATTAATTTAAAAACACATAATTCAATAAACTATATAATACACACACACACACACACACACACACACACACACACACAAACACACACACAAACACACACACACACACACCCACACCCACACCCTCACACACACACACGCATGCACGCAGCACGCACCACACCCACGCACGCACGCACAGCACCACCACCAGCACGCACGCACGCACGCACGCACGCACGCACGCACGTACGCACGTCCGCACGCACGCACGCACGCACGCACACGCACGCACGCACACAACGCACACACACGCACACACGTACACACGCACACACACACACACCACACACACACGCACACACACATACACACACACACACACACAATATATATATATATATATATATATATATATATATATATATATATATATATATATATATATATATATATATAAACGCCCTGAAAAGTAAATAGCAAAGAATTTAGTAACCAACTCCGCCCACCTTCTATGAACCTGCACCAGTATGAATTGCCCTCTACTTCCCTCCTTCATTCACCCTCACCCTAACACAGTATCACACGTAAATAACGCCGGGCTGAGTCTCCAGGAGTTATAACCTTACACTAACGCCAAGAGTACCACGCAGGGTAGATTCCGACGTCACTCGCAAACACACAGTACACTAACACCAAGAGTGCTACGAAGGGGTAACGCCCACGTCACTTGCAAACACTTGAGGGTGAAGGTTAGTTACAGGGCTGTAAAGACCTACGACCTTTTGTTCTTAGTTTACCCGGTTAGACAGGCCATTGCCTATGTCTCCGGATTATCACTAACACCCCGCTTAATACACCCACATACAATACATACAGACAAACACGATAACCACATACGGTGTCTTTGATCGCAGGAGAGTACACACGAGACCTGCTGCATAAATTCGTAGTCAACATAACCATCGCGAAACACCTAGTGTGAGATCGTTTGTAAATAAATTAGATAGTACGTAAATTATCCAATATTTACCGATAGTTAAATCATATAAATACGACCTGGTGTATATTACGATTTACCTTAAAACTATTAAATTCATTTTAGTGTAGTTTTAATATCAAGTATTTTGTTCCCTTCATTAATTGTATATAATTAAATTTAGTATCGAAATCCGTAATTAATTCCGTTAGATAAATAATCTAAATGCATAATCAAACCGGTTCTAATTAAAGAAAGACAGTCCCGAGATCTCGCATTTGCATACGCGCATTTCGCGTGTATTATTTCCTGGGAGTACCACATACTCGCTTCAGCGCTCCAGAGTTACTGAAGGATAAGCACGATATTGATTTTCTCCGTCCCCGAAACGATTCGAGTTCATTGCGCTGACGCCTCCGACCAAAACGCTATCGAGACTACTATTTGCAACCAAACCCGCTTCTGTAAATACAGGACCGTAATATGAATATTACATGCTAAGTAAGCAGTAAGTTAAGATAATGTACATATTTATATTTCCAGAAACGATTACGCACCTAGGAAGCCGCCCCCAGGAGAACGAGTCCGTAGCCGTCAAACCCCAGAAGAAAATACATTTGTTGTGTTGTTCATTAATATATTACTTTGTTAAATTTATTCAATATACGTTTTAAAACGCTTTAAGATATTTATTTAAGGTGACAGTGTTGGCCCACTAGTTAATACGAACCACACCCCGTTTATAATAAATTATAAACATGATTGAGCAAAGCCGAGGCAAAATAAAACCGCGTTGGGTTACCAAAACCAGAAGGGGGCATATTACCAATTGCACCCTAACGTAAAACAAGTATAGTGGAGGAAACAATACAACGTTAAGGTCTAGCACATCTATTCTGTCAGTAGAATAATTGCGCTTGAATCAAGTCTATCAATTATTGGCAACCGCAGTTTAAAATAATCTTCCATTATTAACATGTACGTGAAAATACAAATGTCTACTAAAGTGTTAATAATGCTTACGTATAAATAAAAAACATATAAATCACTTGCAAAATTATTTGTTTATTTGTAGTCAATGCACGTGCTTTCTTTATTATAAAAGTTTAATTTAATAAAAAAGTAATTATATTTTTGATGAAATATATATATATATATATATATATATATATATATATATATATATATATATATATATATATATATATATCTGTAGACATTTAATTGACTTGATGTAAGTAATATTTCGAGCCAAATGATAAAACACAAGTAACAAAACTACTTGTATTTTGAAAGTGAGGTTATATTCCCCATAATTTTAATATTTTAATATTAAATTAACATAATATTAATATTATATTAATATTATAATTATAATATTTTACGTAAAAATTCATCACATCTAAATGCTCAAATTCCAAAACGCCGGAAAGTGAAAACTCATTTTGGCTGAGTGACAGTTGTAACAGTAAACTGTCAAAAATGTATCAATTTGACTGCCTCGGAAATTAACAGTATGGAGTTGAAGAAGAATCGACAACTATTTCTTCAGTGCAATAACTGCAATAATTAACCCTCAAGGACGTCTAATATGAATCAAAAAACATAATGGATGACTTTCAAAGATGATATGACTAAAGAATTGACAACCATAATATCATGAAAGTTCCTCAAAATGGATATGGATGAAATAGCCCAACATGTAAATACTATGAAACAAATGCAACATAACTTAATATACAATCAAAATGTAGTAAATAATAAAAAACCAATATCAGAACCACAGGTTACAACACCCCCCGCAGTCCCTGTAGTAAGTAAGGCACATAACCCTTCAAGTGATTCAGGTAAATTTGTGCTTAATCAAAATAACAAAATTAGTTATTCTACGGTAACAAAAAATCAATGCATCCAAGAACAAACCTACAGGTCTAAAGCAATAAAACAAACACTGGACTTAACGTACAGAAATCTGTTAATTCAGGAACTATTAATGAAATTACTGGTTGTCAAAATAAACAAATGACTTATATAATAAACTCAACAAAAGACACCAATTTCAAACCGGCCGAACGAAAGCCCAAAAAAAACGAAATATGATAAGTGGAATAGGAGATAATAACTTCCATAGACGTAACAATAATAACACCGAAAGAAACATTTGGCTCTTCATTACTAGGGTACCAGATAATTTTTCTGAAACAAATATTGTAAATTATATTAAATCTAAGCTACCCTTCTCTCAAATGATCAAAAGAATATCCAGGTAACTGAGTTAATCACAACACCTGACAATCAATCGTTTATGGTTCGTGTAGATCCATTTCTTCAAGATCAGATATACAAAGGTGACTTTTGGTTGATAAATATTGCTTTTGAATGGTTTAACTTCAAAAGAGGACAAAGATTTTTATACTAAAAAAAAACCAGATACATGTGCGACTGTAAATTAAATGACTGTGGATTCTTCTTTAAATGGATACTTACAGATGTTGTAAGCAGTACAAATAATCTCAGCAATTCTCCAAGTGGCATATCAACAAAGGTATCTCAAAAATTTAGTTTAGTGAAGAAGACTGAACCAACGGACTTGAATCTACATCTATCCATTTTGTATATAAACCTTAAATCTTTGAATAATAGAACTTTGGAAATAGGTCATTTTCTTTCAAAGAATAATTATGAAATTTTATGTTTTAATGAAAGCTGGTTATCCAACGATTATATATTAATAATTATAGGTAAGTAGCCTCAAATTCAAGATGTGATTATGCTTATAGAGTTCTGTTCTGACCGTAATGTTGAATTATGCGCAATAAACCTCACTAAGTTAAATCTTACCCTGTGTTGTGTGTACAGGTCACCTGATGGCAAACTAACATCATCCGAAAATAATTTAAACCATCCGAAAGAACTCTGATTACAGGAAGACATCATCCACTGTGACTACTTGAAGCCTCGCTTGGAAGCCAAAAAACGAACGTGATTGTGTTATAATTTGGGTGGCGCTCGAGTCATTTGTAGCAACCCATGGAATCAAGAAGCCGACATCCATATTACGCTTCAGGAGTTGAGAATACCGTGTAAAACTTAATATAAATTCGAACACATAAATCATACTTACAGTTAATAAAATACTTCAAGTGAGCCTAACCTGTGCACTAGTAAGGCTTGACTGCGGGCCTCCTTCGCAACCAACTACCACCCTTACATAATATTTTACAAAACTAATTAAGTTAAAGGATTTCAAACTCGCAAGCCTCCATATAGACTTGTATTGTCGGCTTTTTAGCGATCTGGTGAGCAAGCATGTAATTAATTTAACAATATGGCTGTTAAAAGTTAAAATGAGTATTATGTAAATTAATTCAAATTTGTTTATTTGTGTCATGTTTGTTTCTACACTGGATTACTTTAAAAGGTTAGTACAAGTTATTTTCAGTCAAGTTTTCTGCTTTAGGATGTACATAAAACAGTAAACACCGAAGAAGAACGCTTTTGGATGTAGTTCCGTATAATTTATTGAAATATTATATGGCACTTTTGTTAAGTAATGAATTCAGTTATGTACGCTTGGGTGCAAAAGTTTGGGTTTTACTTGATTATTTAATTTAATAATGTCGACCTTATAATCAGCTGAACTAGGTTATGAAATGTGCCATCAGCATATCTTATTGTTCATCTAAGTCACATAACGAAATTTTACATGTTTAAATAATTTAAACTTGGTTGGAATGTAATAAAACTTACTAAGCGGGAAGTAGTTTTAGTTTTTCGTGAAGTAAAGAAAGAGTGGTACAGGGTGAAATCAAATCTTATATTTACAGTGGAAGCAAGGAATAGAAGAAAAGGAAAAGTATACACGTTTCATTTCCTCCCCAAGGCTGGCTGTTTTGCTTCTCAAGCTCCTTCAGCCACATCGATGGATTCTTACCACACATGAATACATTAAATACGTGTGCATGATGGGATTAAGAATGGGTGCTGTCCGGATCGGAGCGGAAGGGTCAGGCTTAGAGTACTAAAGGGGAAGTTACTACCCCATCATTCGTCTAAATAATAACTGCATGTGATGTGCGTATACGCAGTGATCATGCCGTTGTATGTGTATGAGAAAAACCCCATAAAAGAACCTCATACAGGGTATTATTGGTGTTATTCGATCAATGGCACGGAAGAATTATTTCCTAACTGGTCTCATACCAGTTAGGACATAATTCCTCAACTGTTAAAGAAGAAATACAAAACGCAACTTTGCAATTGTAATGTTCGTAAAGTTTTGTAAGTAGAACTTAGACAGTAGTTTAGTTTATTATTTGAAAACTTAGGGATTTGTCGTAACAAATACAATAATTGAATGACCAACCGTACATTAGCAAATTGTAATAATTCTATAATTATAAAAGCAATTGTCTTTCATACATGCATACTAACTCTATAATATTGAAGGGTGAAATTTACAATTGATGCTAATAATATCTATAATAAACAACCCAATGTTCGTGGTGAAAGTGTATATAAATTTACAACAGGAATGAGTTGCAGTACCGTAGGTACGTGTGTAAATACTACGTGCGGTAGTAATATTAAGTACCAAATTCGAATATAAAATCTTTTAGTAATTCAGATTGACTCGCAAATTCCATATATATATATATATATATATATATATATATATATATATATATATATAATGGGAACCCCTGTATATTCCTTCAAATTCTGTTGGCCAGTTGTCTTTCAGAATATTGTCTAGTATCGTTACCCACCATCATTCATTTAGCTACTTGGGGTTTGTATACAGGGTGGCTCAAAACTCGGATGTGTCATTTTCTTCCTTAAGTCAAATGGAACACCCTGTATTTTTTATCACTATCAAAGTCCTCTGGTACTTCTCTTTAATTTTTGTCAGAGGTTCCCTTTACCTAATGTGAGTAGTTATCGAGGTTTGAAAGTAATTATCACGAAGTTTTTGTATTATTATCAAGTAGTTTTTGTATTTTACATATCTGTCAGTTCGACAGGTTTCACTGTGGTGTTTCGCTCAGTTATTTCTCTGTTTCAATATAGTTGAAGTGAAAAGTAGCTACAAGATGATTGGTTAAAAATTTTCCCGTCGTG